>JAQGDQ010000284.1:192500-250000 GCA_030141605.1 Tubiluchus corallicola
GGATGTGTGACGTAATGCGGAGTGGAATCCGTGCGTAATTCACCTTGGTGTAGCTGCTTGTAATATAACCAGGTGATGGTCTTGATAGCTGTAGTGAGAGACAGTGTTTTGTGTTATTTTTATATAAAAGTATAGTGGATAATGATTATATATCTATCTATCTATGTATATATACATATACACCTGTTTTTTTAGTTTATTATTATCACATTCAGTACAATATAATGACATTAAGCACACAGTGACATCAAAATTATTACGTCATACTGCATTAAATTGTTATGTTTCATACACTATCGCTATCATAATAAATAATTGTACAGCAGTGGGCTAGAGAAGCAAAGGCTTGTATAAGCCCACTGTCTCATGTGAACAAGATAAAAAACAATGGATGAGTGAATAAAAAAAGAACTGGGAGAAAGGTTAGATCACACAGGAAGGGTTGAAGGATGTGTTAGTGGAAATGGTAGGAAGAAAGATAATAGATTGCATACATACCTCTATTTGCATGCGATAAATTGCTATGTAGGTATGAATTTTTGACTATTACATGCAATCCATGCTGCACATATAAAATATTCAAGAAATATATCTTTCATTAACAATGTTTTCAGTCGCTTAAGCTCATCGTTGCTATATGCAGGATTCCCACTGTCAGGGAGAATCCTGGAAAATACAGGATATCCTGGAAAGTCGTGGACAAGTCGGGGGGAAAGATGATTTGGTAAAAAGTCAGGGAAAATGATTATTATGGGCCGAAAAGTCAGGGAAATTGGAAAGGGTTGCAAAAATAATCACCGTGAATCGATATTTTTGCCAAACATATTTCTCAGTGATTCGTGTTCCAATAAAATTTTCCTATGGCGTGCTCCCAATTTCGATTTCTGTTCCAAAAATAATGATTGGATTAAGAAAGTTTAATTAAAGTGATTAGTGTGATTTTGTTAGCATATGTGTATGTGTACTGCTAATGCAATTTCTGCTTATCTTGGTCATGGAAAATCAATGAAAAATCTAGGAAATTTATTTTAAAATTCCGTGGGAAATCTGTATATAAGTCTCTACGTGTATTTCTTAATCACTTACTATTTAGTAAGCTGTCCTCTTTAAAATTATTATAATATCAATATAATCTATACTAACTTATCTCACATTTTTAACATCAGTTATCACACATTGTTCTAATAATAAACTCATCTCTTGTCAGATTTACGAAAGTTTTTAATATATTACTATCTGGATTGATATAAATATCCTGCAATTCCTGCCCCGCTACAGTATTACAAAATTCTTCCCCTTTCGTGCTTAGTAAAATAGGGATTAAATTTGTGTAGTTCTTGAGATTACTGATTGTAACTCTTGTGGATTTAAACATTGAATTGGAATCTAATTACTTTGGTATATCAATTTATCTGCATTTTTATGTTGCTTCACAGGAAACTTGCTGCATTAATAACCTTGATTTTAGCACGATTTTTTATTGAAAAAGTAAATTCTGCAAAAAAATAATAAAATATGCAAAACACAATTTCGCTTTTTCAAATTTTGATCACTTAAAACTTTTACTTTGAACAGCTGCAAGCTAGCTAACTTACAGTTTTTAGCTTTAGATGATGCACTAGCACACCACAAACACTTATATTTACAAGTAACTGGTATATATAATGTTCAATGGATGATAACAACGATGAATGAAATATATCGAGTAACAAAAATAAAACTGAAATAAAGCACGCACTTTAATACTTCTTGTTTAATATCACTGTAAGAAATGTTATGCGCACAAATTAGAAAACCTAATTACAGAATCCGTAAATGTAATATTGTAGAATTCACTCTGTATAGTGTCTATGTAAAATTGTATAATGTTAGTACAGATAATTTTGCCTGCAAAAAGAGGCTAATAAAGACTTATCGTCATCATCAATTCCCTTTTCACTGGAGTTTCTAAATGGAATTCTAGTAATAAATGTCCTACAGTTTAGAAAAGTGCGCCCACACGTACAAGATGCATCCTCGTTTAGCCCAATTTTCTCTAGAAATGTTTTATAATTTTCATGGTCAAAGAGTAAGCAGCAGCAAAGTTAAGACGTTCAGTCCCAAATTATTATTTTAATTAGTTTTTTTCTACCTGTGCCACGGGATACATTGGGATTCAATGGAAGCATAAAATGTGCTTCATTTTGCAACTGCTGATAATTTTTTAAAGTATTTAAGACATTTAGTATGCATGCTATGCTGATCTGTACGAAGTCGTCTCTAAAGTACTGTACCTTGCGCAGTTTTTTATGCTATGTAGATTTTCTAGTTTGCCATTTTATCACTATTTTTAGTCTATTGTTATTGGCTTAAATCAAAATAACTATTAACAGATCAAGTAACTGTCCGTTTGAAAATTTTATTAATTTTAAAGGTAGAAAATATTCTCGTATCCCACGGGATACAACGGGTATGAAAGGGTTAAGACGTTTATAGTAAGATTTCCAAATTTTACCGATTTCGCCTCTGATACGACAACGGATGTAGCGAGGTTAGATGTCTGACGGTGATCTCAGCGTCTGGATGACGAAATGCCATTGTTTGTAACGTCACTCTTGTTTATCCAAACATCAGATAAGTAAGAGTGAACAAAGTAAAGTTCTCACCGTCTGCTGCTGTGGAACCATTGCATCATGGAATAGTGCTGGTGACCCCAAGTTCATTGAGTTGTCACTAATGCACTTTTGCATTTCTAAAATTTCCTTCGATAATTTAAACAGCAACAGTCAACGTGAAGTGACCATTGTTAAGCAACATCAAGTTTGGTCAGTAAGTGGATGGGTGTTCCAAAATTTTCTTCGATAACTTAGACAGCAGCTGAGTTCTCACAATCAACGTGAAGTAACCAATGTTAAGCAACATCAAGTTTGGTCAGTAAGTGGATGGGTGTTCCTAAATTTTCTTCGATAATTTATACAGCAGCTGAGTGCTCACAGCCATCGTGAAGTGACCAATGTTAAGCAACATTAAATTTGGTCAGTAGGTGGATGAATGACTGCCTCTGGGAGGTTTTCATGGTGTATCCAAGTATTTCAGTTTGCATTGGCTTGACCTATTCCTCACTTGTGTTCCTGGGCCATGTGATTCTTGTGCGGATTTCTGTCCTAATCCATCATTGGAGATCCACACAATATAGTGGAGGCTGGAGCTGCTTCAGAGCTGTCGATAAATGTAAATCAAAGGTGATAAATAAAAGTGATTCTCCAATCAAATGAAAGTCATTATTAGAATCACAAACTTGAATTTACTAATATTAAGACTAAATTAGTTAATCAATTATTTTAAACCACTTACTCATTATGCTATGAAAAGTTCCTCTTCTTGAGGAGGCATTACTAGCTGCATCAACTCTGTTCTCACCACAACTCAGCTTCAAGAGGTACCTCTCCACTCTTTCTTTGATACGGTTCTTGTCTTAACGAGATTTGACCCGGAAGTACTTCAACTATGTTGCAGAGAACTCGCTGCCATTTCAGCTGCTTCTTTGAGAACAATCGACCCAGTCTCTGCTGTCGTCGTTCCATCAGCTACTATGTTCCTACTAGAGATATAAAGTTGTTTTCTTAACCTGTGAAGTTCCACGTAGCATCACTGCAGTAATCATAGTAAGCTAGACTGACTCGTAATGTGGAGTAGTTGATCGGAAAAGTCGTTTCAGTTCCCTTTAAATTTGGAAGTCAATGTATGAAATGGTTTTTGAATGAAAGATCAACAAGATGAAACGAAATAGAAATTTCCTGCTTCACGCTTAATGAAATTAAAAATATATAATTAACACGGCTGACTAATTAATTATTTATATATTTAAGCCTTTGTATTATATTAGTATTTGTATTATTTATTAAAGGAAAAATCAAATAATTTAGAACCTGAATACGAGTGCCACGTGTCTTGATAAAACTAAGAGGAACCATGTATTTTATATGCTCCTAGATCTTTCTGTTGTAAATTCTGCATGTAAATTTATTTCTGATTGCATATATGAGACAACATGCGAATAAAGATAGTACAATTTTCAGTCATTTTCATACCAACTTATAGCGACTTTATCAGGTAATTAGCTGTATTCACTCGTTTCGCAAAATTCCGTTTCTTGTTTTTAGAAAACCTTGGCACTCGTTAATGAACGGGTGATTTAAAACTTTTACTTCCTTCGATGCATAAACTAATAGAAAAGCAATTTTTAAGCAACATCAAGTTTGGTCAGTAAGTGGATGAGTGTTCCAAAACTTTCTTCGATAACTTAGACAGATAACTTGAACTGTAACTAGCATTTTAAGCGTTATTTAAATTGCATAAATTGTTACGGTGTTATCGATTCGTGATGCCTGGTGTCAAGTGTCTCTCTACACTTTTCATACATTAACACTAAATTTAAGAAACATTAGAACGAACAATCAATATGGAAAGAATTCCATTACTAAGCAAGCAATACAACTTTGGTAATTCATTACCCACATCACTAAAACACAGCAGCTCTTTATCAATATTCAAGTCTAAATTAAAAAAACATTTAATGACTCGTTTTGAATATCCGACATACGAACACGATGATACTTACTCAAATCATAATTTCATTTTTCCTAGACCTTACTAAACTAGTTTATATTTTATTTTTGAATTTCTAGTTGCACTTATAGTTTAGCTTGCACCAGACGCATTTGCCCAGAACACTGTATGTTTTTATATGAACTAGCACTGATTGTCTGTCTTTTATTATGATGGTCAATGTTTTTAAAATGGCAGACAAAGATTTTACTACTACTACTACTACTACTACTACTACTACTACTACTACTACTACTACTACTACTACTACTACTACTGCTACTACTACTGCTACTACTGCTGCTGCTACTGCTGCTACTGCTGCTGCTACTGCTACTACTACTACTACTACTACTACTACTACTACTACTACTACTACTGCTACTGCTACTGCTACTGCTACTGCTACTGCTACTACTACTACTACTACTACTACTACTACTACTACTACTACTACTACTACTACTACTACTACTACTACTACTACTGCTACTGCTGCTGCTGCTGCTGCTGCTGCTGCTGCTGCTGCTGCTGCTGCTGCTGCTGCTGCTGCTACTGCTGCTGCTGCTGCTGCTGCTGCTGCTGCTGCTGCTGCTGCTGCTGCTGCTGCTGCTGCTGCTGCTGCTGCTGCTGCTGCTGCTGCTGCTGCTGCTGCTACTGCTGCTGCTGCTGCTGCTGCTGCTGCTGCTGCTGCTGCTGCTGCTGCTGCTGCTGCTGCTGCTGCTGCTGCTGCTGCTACTGCTACTGCTACTGCTACTGCTGCTGCTGCTGCTGCTGCTGCTACTGCTACTGCTACTGCTACTACAACTACTACTACTTCTACTACTACTACTACTACTACTACTACTACTACTACCACTACCACTACCACTACCACTACCACTACCACTACTATTACTAATTTTTGTTTTCGTCAATAAGAAAGCAAGCTTAACCCCCAGAGAGTTGGAGAACAGTATAGACTAAAAAGCAGAATATTGTTTATGTTCGTCTGTCGGTTGTGTTACAACCCATTTTGTTTAATTTTCCATAGACGCCTGTACAGGTGTTCCGATTGATTTTCAATTGATCTTTCATTATTATTCCACTCGAGTAAGTTTGCGTGCGCATGTGTGCGCAGCTGCGTGTGCGTGTGACTGACCCGGGGCTCGTGTTCTCCAATTACCTAACCTCCCATAACTCACCATTCTGCGCTTTGAAAGAGAAGACAGATAAGTCACGTTAATCCTAATTTAGACCTCTTTGCGTAAGTTTAAAGCTAGTGACTTGCTGTTTATGGCCCGGGGGCTGAGAGCATCTTCAAACGAGACTACCTAACCACTGCATTGTCTTTGTAGACCGTCTTAATTGTTACAACTATAAAGTGGTTGTTCTTCAATCCAGGGTAGCAAGCTGCTGGGTTTAGGTACTTTTATTCCAGGTCGTACGTGACATTGTGTAAGTTCTCATAAGTCACAGGTGTTGAACGGTCGGAACGGCACCAAAAATAGGACCAGTCGTACAATAGGTGCGCATGTTGAGACGTAAGAACATTTGGACTTGTGTTACAAGACGGTATTGTTTTCAACACGCTGACATAATGGCCACAACTGTCGCGGTTTTGCTTTTCATAGCAGCACGTTCTATTCTGGGTCATCGTGTCTTCGAATGTCTTCCGAGGTTTCTTCACTTTAAAATGACGTTTTTCAAGGGAGTTTGTCACGTGGGTCCGTGGGAACTGTCTCTGGGGATTAAATTTTAGTTTAGTTTAAACTTTATTTATTCATAGTGGATTTACAAAACAGACTGGGTCTGATATTATCAAAATTTCAATTATTAATCACTTCTTTAAGATTTCCACGTACAGTTTGACCTGTCAAGCAATGCTTTTAGGCTCAAACTGTATCAAAATTATTCTGTAATGTAATTTGCACATGTATATGCTGCATAAGAATCTCTTGTAATTTCTGGATAATATTGCATTTATATTTATATTTACTTCAGTGAAATTATCTGTATTTTTATTATAACTATTAGATGCAGAGTGGAAATAAATAAACTTATATAACTTATATGTACAGGTATTTCCACAGTAAATAGTGTTAATAGAGTGCAAAGTGTTAATAAAGGAATAATGGACGCCACAATTAATAATTATCACAGTCGATTCTATAAAACATTTGACTCAATTACAATCAGCAGATGGTGATGAAACTTTCATACATGAACAGAATAAACACAATATTTTATTTACATATTTAGATATTCATTTATTAGTGTCAAAAATACACACAAATTCAATTTTAAAATATACTAAAAACAAGACATATATACAATTTCAATTATGAAATAAACAAAAAACAAGACATCTATACACAATTTCAATTTTGAAATATACAAAAACAAGGCATACATACAATCTCAATTTTGAAATATACAAAAAAAAAGACATACCGGTTACATACAATCTCGGTAATGATATTTTCTCCAACACTGATTGCTGCCTTGTGTGATGTTAATATTCGTGTTTTATCATGTTATTTTTTCATATCTATAGGTATCCCAAGGCCAGAGTGCAGAAAATAGCAATGACGGAATACTAATTGTGGACGAGGGAGCTGTTGCAGCTGCTACTCCTTCACCAGGTATGCATAAATTTAATCAGGCATGCTAACAATCTACGAAATATGCTTACAGATGTAAAACATGCTTGCAAAATCGTCGTGCCAGCAGCATATGTGTTGGTATCAATATTTACTAGGATTATACATTAATAGTAACATTACTGATGGGGTGGTTCGTTATCAGTTCTTTGCCATCATTTCACCAACCAGGATATAATATCATTCCTGCAATTTACAAATCACCATAATAATTTTACTTTCTATTATATGATTGTTTTTAATCTATAATTTAATTATCAGAAACGCTTTTGCAGTCTTAATTGTGTTAAAATGTATACTTTTTCCTGGAGATGAAAATGGGATAGTATATGAAAAATCATCCTGTCTTTCTTAAAGATTTCATCCATATCATAAGAATAGAACCCCAGCTGAATGCGTCTGACAAACATGATAGGAAAAAATAGAAAAAAATTCCTATACTTCACCTCATGACGTCATGATCATCATCCTGCTTGGTAATTATTTGCTAATTAGTATGTAAACTTATAACCTATCTGCTGTACACTCGTTTTGCTCATTAAATATGTTTGTTTAGCATTTTTACCTGTGTGAACATTTTTATCACCTGTGTGCAAGTTGTCCACGCCACACGTCTGCATGACCTCAATAAAATTCTCACCTTCCCCCCAAACTCCTCCTCCTAGCTTTGTGATTCTCTTTTACATGGAAAAACACTTGGGGATGAGGTACATTATCAAGCACGTGTGAAATTCCTAATGGACTACCCAAGTTGCAATGGCTGCAGTGTTGGAAGTTTTTCTTATTTATGCGATTCAAAGGAAAGAACAAGTCACTTAGCATGTTCACTTTATTTTAATGTTGCCACTTAAATTTAGAAAAAATATGACAAAGAAATTTCTTATAAAATTATTTACAAAGCATAAAGTTATTTTATGCTACCACTGTATAGAACTTTTCGGGCGCGGTGGTAGCCGCCATTCACTTGAAAGATATGACGTAACTGGTGGAGTAGGTGGTGACGTAACTGGTGGTCGCTAGCTCTTTGTGGCTTACCGTAAACGCACACTGCTCAGACTTCTGCAGCTTACCTAATGTTCATGCAAAAATATCACGAAATTGGCTATTTTTTTGTAAAATCATCATACGTTTGACTGAAATTGACAGCTGGGCTGCTTTTCTTCAGCCGATGAATGACGTCATTGGTGGAAAAACGAGCTTTCAAAATGGAGCACCCAAGCGTGAAATGATCAAGACTTTAAAGTGATTTTACTAGTTACACGAAGCACTTTTCGCAAACATTGAAAAAATCTAACTTCTCAGAAAACTTAGCCATTCCTCTAAGTTGTCCTGGGGTTTTTTTAAACTAAATTTGCTTTTGGATCATAAATTCTTAGGTATAGTGAAATTTAAGACAAGTGAAATCATGTTGTCGTAAAAACAAACATATTAAGACTTTAAAAACAGTTCATTTAACTTATGATGAGTTTGTGAAAGTTTATGCTAATGTACATGAAATAATTTAGTCCATATATGTCTGTTTGAATTTAAGTAGTTATAGCGCATGAAGCGTGATAGTGACTTAACCTTGACATGACCTTGACTTCGCATATAAGTAGTTATAGCGCATGAAGCGTGATAGTGACTTAACCTTGACATGACCTTGACTTCGCATATAAGTAGTTATAGCGCATGAAGCGTGATAGTGACTTAACCTTGACATGACCTTGACTTCGCATATAAGTAGCTATAGCGCGTGAAGCGTAATAGTGACTTAACCTTGACATGACCTTGACTTCGCATGTAAGTACCGTATTTTCCCGTGTATAAGAGACCCTTTTTTGCTCAGAATTTTCACTTTAAAAATAGGGGGTCTCTTATACATGGGAGTAAGTCTTTTCAATAAGATGCATAAATTGTGACACTAATGATTTTAAGTGCTCTACAAGTGCCTCAAGGCATGGAATGGTGTAAAGCCAGAGGTCATTATTAAATCTTTCAAGAAGTGTGGCATCTCCAATGCCATGGACGGCACAGAGGACAATGCCATTTTTGAGCAGAGTGACTCCTCTGATGATGAACTGGCTGGAATTGCTGAAGGTCTGACTCCAGTTGATATTTTTGATGAGAGTGATGAGGAATTTAATGATTTCTATCATGAATAAAGTTATTCATTACCAAAAAACTTTTTTCCAGAATTTTTGCCTAAAAATTGAAGGGGTCTCTTATACACAAGGGTCTCTTATACACGGGAAAATACGGTAGTTATAGCGCATAAAGCGTGATAGTGACTTAACCTTGACATGACCTTGACCTCGCATGTAAGTAGTTATAGCGCATAAAGCGTAATAGTGACTTAACCTTGACATGACCTTGACCTCGCATGTAAGTAGTTATAGCGCATAAAGCGTGATAGTGACTTAACCTTGATGTGACCTTGACCTCGACCTTGAAACTTGTAGGGTTTATAATAAACAAAGTTTGCATCCACCCAGAAGGGCAGTCTTTGCCATTTTATGGCTGCCTCGTTTTCAGTTGTGACAGTTCGGAAGTAGAATTACGTCCCTTTACCCCGTTTACTCTTATTGCTCCACTTACCCCATTTACCTCACTTAAGCACACCTGTCTTGTTCATTGATTATATCAGTGTGACAATCACAGTGGTGATGATGATTCGTCACTTTATTCTGATTGATTGAGCCTGGTAAAAAAGCCGCTAGACAGATAATTATTATTAGCTCAGCTTCCCATGAAAACACTTGAGCTGTGCCTTTTGTTAGGTGATAATGGTAAACTTTCTGTTTGTATGCTGAATGAGTAACAGACTGAGGTTACGATCAGTCTAGCATCTCATTTATCTTTATGTTGAGAGGCTTAGCTTAATGTGTTTTTTTTAGTTTTTTTTACTTTTACCTTGTTGTAATACCTAAGTTATCTATTTGTTTTTGATTGTTTGTTTTTGTTTTTGTCGTCGTCGTTGTTGTTGTTGTTGTTGTTGTTGTTGTTGTTGTTGTTGCTATTGCTGCTGCTGCTGCTGTGTTGTGTGTCTGTCTGTCTGTTTATTTGTTTACTTAACACTTATTTATTTATTTATGCAGTCATTCATTTTTTAATTTGCTGACTCACTTATTTATTTACTATTTATTTATCTACGTTTGTATTCGCACATGAACTTACTTAATTATGTTTTTGCTTAATTATTTTTTTCATTTATTTATTTTATTTTGACCCATTCACTCAGCCATTTATGTGTTTATTTCATTATTTGTTTTTATTTATTTTTTCATTTATTTATTTCATTTTGACCCATTCACTCGGCCATTTATGTGTTTATTTCATTATTTGTTTATTTATTTTTTCATTTATTTATTTCATTTTGACGCATTCACTCAGCCATTTATGGGTTTATTTCATCAATTATTTATTTATTTACTTGGTTATTTATTTATTTACTTATTTATTTAATTATTTGTAAATTTATTTACTTATTTATTTATTTACTTATTCATTTAAATATTTATTTACTGATTTACTTATTTATTTATTTACTTATTTATTTATTTATATATTTGTTTACTTATTTATTTATTTACTTTTTTGTTTACCTATTTATTTATTTATATATTTATTTACTTACTTATTTATTAATTTATTTATTTACTTATTTATTTGGTTATTTATTTATGTAACGTTGTCTTAGCTCTCAGCTCTGAGTGTTCAGTTTTCTTAAAACTGGGACAATGGCACCTACCCGAGTAATTATCTCGCGTTTGTTCAATTTAATTCAAACTATAAATTCATCGCAGCGATTCTTATCAATTTGCGTTTAAAAATCAACCGTTCAAACACTTCGCGTTTAAAAATCAACTCTCCCATCTCACGCAAACACTTCGCTTTTTATCGGCTAATAGATCTGTAATCAATAGGCAACAATTAGTGCGTGAGACAAGCGCCAGGGGACGCTTTTAATGTCTGTTCGTCTCTCAGCGGGATGACAATGAATTATGCAAGCAGGACATATTATGCAAAATGGCGGCAAACAAGTCTTGTTTGCTTTGCCTTTTTCATTTTTCCGCAGATCACAGGGACCTCTAATGGATCATTGTAGTTATGAATACTATTGAGTAAATATATCAGCAGCTTGATAGGGTCATTTCGTGAGTAAAAATCATTGCTGACTACAGTGCAAAAACAGGGGTCTTTTTATACTGTACAATTTCAGTTATACTGCACAAATAACAACATGTAAACTACGTTGACCATAACACTTAATACAATATGATATACATGCCAAATGCTACATGAACAGAAAAAATATAGGCTTTATGCAACGTTCTTTTTATACACTACGGCCAAATCACATTGAAAATACCCGTTCTCGTCTGATCACCGAAGTTAAGCAGCGCAGAGCCTGGTTAGTACTTGCATGGGTGACCGCCTAGGAATACCAGGTGCTGTAGGCTTGCGGGATGCCCACATATCTCGACACCAGGCGGAGGAGCTGCACAAGCAGCCAACGGCTAGAGGGCGGAGGAGGTCTAGTGGCCCAACGGCCATGTGTAGAGGAGTAAACCTTCCAAATCAGGATTGGAGCCCCGAAGGCGGACCAGTGCAGCATGCAGAAACGTAAAAGAACTTCACTTACTGTTTTTGATTGAAACGGTTCAACAAGACGTACAGAAACATAAAAGAACTTCATTTACTGTTTTTCATTGAAAAGGTTCAACAAGACGTACAGAAACATAAAAGAACTTCACTTACTGTTTTTCATTGAAAAGGTTCAACAAGACGTACAGAAACATAAAAGAACTTCACTTACTGTTTTTGATTGAAACGGTTCAACAAGACGTACAGAAACATAAAAGAACTTCAGTTGCTGTTTTTGATAGCAAAACTAGCTCGTGAGAAGCTAGATGTTAGATGCGCCTTGTTATGGAGAAATCTCGTCCCATAGATACTTGAATCTTTTCGTTACCAATCTATTTGATCGCAACAAAAATAGGCAAGCGGAAGTCGCTCGCTGGGCGCCTCTTTTTAAGTGCTTATTATCTGACCTACATCTTAACACATTACCTGCCCGATCTGTCTGCGTATTGTTGTCGTAAAAGAGCGATAGGGTTAAAATACAGGTGTGTATTGACAGGTGTTTATTGCTGCTGACACCACCGCCCCGTCTGTCTGCAACTGTGTCCCGGTCACATCACCTCTAAAGCTTGTTAACAAAGTTGGGGATGGTGTAAAAGAATCAGGTTTCCTCGGGCGGCTGTCAAGAACTCTTGTTACCTGCTGTGTCTTCCCAGGGGAATACTGCAGAGAGAGAGTCTCCTTGGATAGAACAATCTCCGTCCTCTTTGGTTACCCTTTGTTATAGTTTTTGAAGTGATAACTCGCCCCATATCGGCCGCCTGGCACTCGAGATAATTATCAACTTTTGTGTGTATAAGATAAGTTTTTTCGTAAAATCTGTACCATGTACTTAAAGGTTATTAGCTATGAATGGCAGTTAGAGCATAGCTGCTCTCCCTCACACTGCAGTGTGCTTTATCCAGAGTTGTAAATATTGGTCAAACACATTTTCGAACCATGGAAGCACTCACACAGCCTATGCTTTCTATATTGTAGTTTATTGGCAGAGTTACGAAAGATTAAAGCATATTAATACCATTAATACCCACTCGGGTAATAATCATTGGATTTGCACCTTTGTTAGGAAAAATTGTTATGCAACCTTTCGTGGAATTGAACTCGGAACTTTTGATTCCTAAGCAGGTATGCTAATTATTACCTTGCTGGGTTGCTTATGACCTGCGGCAATTTATGACCCCGAAACCATCTCTGGTTACCTGCAGTCTCTAGTAGAAAGTTTCAAACGAATTAGCCATAGATCTTCATAAAATTAGACTGTGCGTTGTAATATTATCAAAAGCAGGGTTTGCAAAAAGTTTCCAATTTGCATTAAATAGTCCCAGTTCCAAGTTCTTTACACCCAGGGAACTCAGCTCAGTTCCTCCTTACTGCATTGTTGCTATCTCTCTGTCACCGATTAGAATTCATGTTGTCAACAACTTGCTACCTTTTGTAGGAGATCTAACCCCCCCCCCGCCAAACGAACGACAAAAATGTAAGTATTCGCAAAAGTTAACTATATGTGAAACTTGGAAAGCGAACTACTTTTACTTCCAAGTTTGTTACCTGTGTGGCAAAATGAACTAATTCAAGTTCTTAGTTCCCAGAATCTTTAAAAAAGAAACTAGTTTAAGGTTGCCATATTAGAAAATCAGAAATACGGGACACTCTTAAAATCTCTCTATATATTATTGTTACTAGACATACATATTTATACATGCCTACACGCCCATATCAATATATTACATAAAAGCAGAGACATGTTAAAAGCATAAAGCAAGGATTTTAATGGGTTACAAGGTTTTAATGGTGTAATACAGTTACAAGCTAAAACAATTCTGTAAAAGCCAAATCATTTGAAAATTTTTATTTAATACAGACAACAGAAAAATGTTATTATTATTATTATTATTATCTAATACAGCCAATATAGAAAACTAAAGGGAATTCTGAGAAAGTGACATCATGGCTAAATGTATTTTTATTACGAAATTTGAAAAAACAGTAAATACGGGACATTTGGGTGTGTCTGAAAAGTTAGTACGGGACAGGGGACAAAATTATCAAGTATGAGACGTATCTGGCAACCCTAAACTAGTATTAGTTCCAAGTTACTTCCAAAACTAACTAGTTCCAGGATATTCGTCTTTACAAACCTGGTCTGTCATCTCCTGCATCCGCACTTTCGTTCTTACCACAGGTGTGCATATACTTGCGGTTACCTGGGATTCTTGCCGGAGTAACCCAACTGCTTCTATCTGGGTTACGAGCCACTTTCATTCTGGGACATTTCAGCTTGTGAATTAATGAACAGGAAATGATAGATATTGTTGCAACGTGTTCAGTTCACAACCCCCCGACCTTGGGTGTTTGCTGAATAGCCACGTAATTTCACGAGGCTTTCAGGCATAGACACCTGTCCCTGCTTGCACAAGTAAAACACTTCTTGGGACAGATGCGTGCACGAGTGCTTATATGCGTGATAGGGAGGAAGAGAGGTGTCACGCTCAAGAGGTGTCCAGGAACATTGGATCTTCATTTCTACATTAGAAGATGGTCCTAGATAGGAGACGTAGATACAGTGTCATTACAGGACTTGGCTTATCTTTCATGGCAGTAAATATGCCATATCTTGTAGTTTCGTCTACAGATATATTGGCTCACCAATACCATGCACTGCATTATCAGACTACGCATTGTCATTTACAGATGGTTCACCTCTTGTTGTTTTACTAAATCATGCATTGTTTTCTGCTAATATTGGCTTACCATGCATTATTGTATAGGACGATGTATTGTCATCCACAGATTATGGTTTACAAAGCATTGCTTTATCGGTCTGTGCATTGTTTTCTACAATGTACTGACAAGTTTACCAAAAGTTGCTTTACCATATCGGGTATTGTCATACACAGCTATTTTATACATTGTTGCCTTAAAAGTATTTCTTACCATTTTCTTACAGATATTTTTATACCCTTGTTACCTTACAAGTATGTTTATACCATTGTTACTCTACAAGTATGTTTGTACCTTTGCTACTTTACAAGTATTTTATACCATTGTTGCCTTACAAGTATTTTTATACCATTGTTGCCTTACAAGTATTTTTATACCATTGTTACTCTACAAGTATGTTTGTACCTTTGCTACCTTACAAGTATTTTTATACCATTGTTACCTTACAAGTATTTTTATACCATTGTTACTCCACAAGTATGTTTGTACCTTCGCTACCTTACAAGTATTTTTATGCCTTTGTTACCTAAAAATATTTGTTCACTGTCCATTGCTTTATCTGACCAGACATTGTTGCTTGCAGGTATTGGCCCACCTTATCTTGCTCGTAGTAGATTCTTACAGTATCAACTACAGACATTAACCTACTATTACTTAATGCTTACAGCAGATATTAGCTTGTTGTTTTGGCCCACCCTCACATAGACGCTTACACCAGGAACTACCTGTTTTATTACCAGAAAATCTCTTGTCTTGCTATTTTCATTCTCAACACATGAATAAATTATACGGATGAATACAAAACTAATGCCAGTGTTTTCTTTACAATATAATAATGTTGATATATTCTTCCTGGTACAACGCGTTATCAACGGCAGTTTTGTTGTTCAAAAGTAAATTACTAGTGTAGTTTATTGTTGACGAAATACAGTGATTAGCACGTTTGAGAACTGGGGCGCTCCACAGACTTTCGTTAATAGCACTAGTTTTCTACGCTAGCCGGTATTTTTCGCCATATTGTTGTGGAGAGAATGATAGTGTTAAGACTTAAACGGCGGGTCTGTGAGGTGTGTATTTTTCTTTCTGGCAAAAGTAGTTTAGTAGCTTAGAGGTTGCTGAACTCGGTTAAGGTTTTATAATGTTGTGCACACATCATTATACGTTATTACGTTCAAACTGCTACCACTTACGCGCTAATGTTCCCCTTTTCTGGCTCTTTAAAGCCAGTTTTTCTTATTTTTGTTGGCGCTTTTTTGTCGGCCGGTGTCCATCAGTCCGAGGAAAGAGAGGTAAATGGTTTAATAATGTGGTTTGTGGCGAATGGGAGCGAGACGACGGTCACTATGGCAAGATGTGTCACTGTCTGTGACAAAGCGCTTTTGGCTAGTAATTAAATTAATGGGAGGGACGATTTAACTGGCCACTGACGAAGAAGCGGGGGGGGGGGGGTCCTCTATAACTTTACGATCAAGCAAGTTCCTTGAGAACATGAAGGAAACATAGACAGTCATCAAACATTATCAACTAATGGAGGTAATCCAATAACGAGCTTTCATGTTTCTTTGTTTTTTCTCTTCATTTTGCAATCTTATCGTTTGCAAATAAACATATTTTGTTATTGCCACAAAAAATGTTAGATTAGATTTGTTTATTTCTGCATAAAAGGTAAATAAAAAACATAAAAACATTTCATCACATTTTTTTAAGTTTATAAGTTTATTTATTTCCACTCTGCATCTAACAGTTATAATAAAAATACAGATAATTTCACTGAAGTAAATATAAATATAAATGCAATATTATCCAGAAATTACAAAGAGATTCTTATGCAGCATAGACATGTGCAAATTACATTACAGATTATTTTTGGTGCATACAGTTTGAGCCTAAAAGCACAGCATAGCATTACTATAATATACTACAATAAAAGTTACACTGAAAATACCACTATGTGTTATACATTCAGTAAATAATCATTCACGATGTATTTGACCATTTTTAATTTACAAACAGACTGTTGCTTCACTACTATCAGTCTTATATGCCTTGTTTACATCGCGCAAAGAAAATTTGTGTGTTTCACTGATCGTGGTCTACAGAATATTCGGATGACGATGCTCAACAAGCATCAGCATCAGTAACACTTGTGAGAAAAGGGTGGGAGGGAGTTCAGGGAAATATTGGGGTTGGATGAGGACTAGGGGTGAGCATTCTCTACACAAAGCGAATTCGAATCAAATCGAATTTGTGACTTTCGAATTCGAATCGAACCGAATTTCAGTATTTTGAATTCGAATCGTGTTGGAATTGAGTTTGAAAGATCTTCGAACCAGTAGCAAAAGTCGTCTTAACGAAGATCGTGCATATTACTCGATTTTGCTCTGCAGTAAAATCACGTATAATTTGTTTAAAATTTTGCACAGAAATCATGATGTTTCAGACGTTTTAATAATAAAGAACGTGTCTGGTTGAAGTGCTGAATTATTCGAATCTATGATTTTAGGTTCGAACCGAACTCGAACGTTCGATGCCCACCCCTAATGAGGAGAATGCCTGCAAATCAGCATTGCTACCTCATGTGCACAGAATCCCTCCCCTCCGCACCCGCCTTCATTGACCTACGCAATCGGGTTTGTAAATGCAAAAGGAGCAAAACGCTTTTGCCTGAAGGGCGACGCCTGGCGGTGACACTTCAAAAACGAAGATGAGAAATAAATGGACAAACGCAGTTCATCTTAACTAGATTTAGAGTGTTGGTTGGTCGGTACAAACGGTCTAGGATCTACTTGTTCCCACGGTCTGGTCACTCCTGCTTTCTAGGTATAGTTGTTTAGCTTCATTTCTCTAATGCTTGGTAGTCTTGACCTTTTGAAGGTCAGGTCCTTTCCCTTGAGGATTTTTATCTATTTGGACGTAAAAAACCTAATTATGGCTATATAAAATGATGCATTGTGGTAATTTAGCTGGACTGGCGTCATTACAATGCATGCACGTGTAGTCCATAATTGTCGCATCGTTTAAAACTCGACTACTTTGGACACTGAGTCAACAATTTATACTCGCAGAATATTCTTTCTTGGAAAGTTTTAGTGGTCCAGCATTCCATTTATTGAGCTAGCAAAGCAATTTTGATGACAGTTCTGAGGTGTTTTTAATTGGTAGAGAATTAAAAGTGTGATATGAAGAACTTCTTCTTTCACCAAATTTCTTAAATGTTAGCAAGAAATTTCAAGAAAGGTAAAAAGACTTTAAACTCTTCCACCTAATTTCTTAAATATTAGCAAGAAATTTCAAGAAAGGGAAAAAGACTTGAAGCTCTTCCGCCAAATTTCTTAAATATTAGCAAGAAATTTCAAGAAAGGGAAAAAGACTTGAAGCTCTTCCGCCAAATTTCTTAAATATTAGCAAGAAATTTCAAGAAAGGGAAAAAGACTTGAAGCTCTTCCACTAAATTTCTTAAATATTAGCAAGAAATTTCAAGAAAGGGAAAAAGACTTGAAACTGTTCCACTAAATTTCTTAAATATTAGCAAGAAGTTTCAAGGAAGGGAAAAAGACTTGAAACTCTTCCACCAAATTTCTTAAATATTAGCAAGAAGTTTCAAGGAAGGGAAAAAGACTTGAAACTCTTCCACCAAATTTCTTAAATATTAGCAAGAAATTTCAAGAAAGGGAAAAAGACTTGAAACTGTTCCACTAAATTTCTTAAATATTAGCAAGAAGTTTCAAGAAAGGGAAAAAGACTTGAAACTGTTCCACCAAATTTCTTAAATATTAGCAAGAAGTTTCAAGAAAGGGAAAAAGACTTGAAACTCTTCCACCAAATTTCTTAAATATTAGCAAGAAATTTCAAGAAAGGGAAAAAGACTTGAAACTCTTCCACCAAATTTCTTAAATGTTAGCAAGAAATTTCAAGAAAAGGGAAAAGACTTGAAACTCTTCCGCCAAATTTCAAATATTAGCAAGAAATTTCAAGAAAGGGAAAAAGACTTTTGAAACAGAAGAAGTCATGGACAATATATGGAAGTGTTCAGGAAACTGAAAATATAACTGGGTTTTTTAATGCTGGGTTACGAATGGAATGACACAAGTTTACACTTGAAACATTCGAAACACTGAAATTCGGTTCGATTCGAATTCGAAAGTCACAAATTCGGTTTGATTCGAATTCGCTTTGTGGTAGAGAATGCTCACCCCTGCTCCTCATCCAACCCCAATATTTCCCTCCCACCCTTTTCTCACAAGTGTTACTGATGCTGACGCTTGTTCAGCATCGTCAACCGGATATTCTGCAAACCAGATATTAGTGAAATGCACAAATTTTGCATTACAGTTTCAACTTTCAAAAATGTACAGATTCATTACAAACAAGGTCACATATATTGATAAGGTCAAAAATTACTGTTCTTGAATTTAAGTTTCAAATTGCTAAATGAGTAAGTGAGTGAGTGAGTGAGTGAGTGAGTGAGTGAGTGAGTGAGTGAGTGAGTGAGTGAGTGAGTAAGTAAGTAATTTTTTTATTTTTCTCGATAAATTTACAATAATTCAACAATAAAATATACAAAAATACAAATGAATATGGGAGAAAGGTTAGCGAGTCAACCACCCTTCTCAGAAAGACAGTAAACAAAAAGACGCTAATGACAGCAGAACACAACTATTAAAAAATACATAAACGTCCATAAATACAAAAAACAAAAATACAACAACAGCAAAAAACAAAAAACAAAATCCAAAAACCAAGTGAAATAGAATAGTAAAATTAGCTCTTCTTAGTTCGTTTTATTCTGCTTGTAATTTTTCGAAATTCTGTGTACACCGTGATGCCTGTGAGTTAAACAAAGAAACATCTCTGGTTTAAAGTTCACTGTTGTGCTTGGGCTTAGAGAAACCGCCACGACTTGCACACTGATTTATTGTCAGGCAATTAAATAGTCTGGCTTTTTCACATGTATTCTTGAAATTAACAGCTATAATGCATTTTATTGTTGCAATTACGATATAAGAAGTTGCAAGCATACCACAATTATTTATGCTTTTGAATGTTATAGTGGCAGGAGATAATTGAAATCGTAAAATTTCAATAAGTCTGTCAAGTGAGTCTGCTTCATACGTGAAATTATGATTGTTCGACTCACCGCGTTCCTGCTGCTACACTCAAGTGCAAATTCGACAGGTGACACTTCAAGGTCGCCGCGTATTTGTTCAGGTATGGGATGAGGATGCTCAGGCATCAGCATCAGCAACATCCCTGACTCCTCGTGCGGGTACATCCGCTTGTTTTGTGTTGGTGACATCCAATCTGTACTTATCAGTGTGACAATGAGCGGACGCAAAGAGCGTAAAAATATTTCAAAGAGTCGCCGACAGGTTGATAGGGTTAAGGGATAGTGTTGTAACACCTGCTGCAGATGGTAGGTTTAAATTATTATACAGTACCTGTATGGCCTAGATTTGAGCAATTTGCATTAGTGGAAAACCGGACGATTGGGTAAACATTGGTTCGGAATAAAAATAATGCTCTAAAATATTGAAAATTACAATTTTTTAATCAAAACTTAGATTAAACAATAATTACCTCGGATAGTTAAATTTGTTAAACTTTCAAAGTTACGCGCGGCTCAGTGAATCTTTTTTGTCACATTCGCGTGGCCGACAAAATGGGCACGGTACCGTGATAACCATGATCGTGAACTGCAGTGTTAGTTTCTGACGTCATATGACGTAGAGCCCAGTTACACCTGCTGCAGATGGTAGGTTTAAATTATTATACAGTACCTGTATGGCCTAGATTTGAGCAATTTGCATTAGTGGAAAACCGGACGATTGGGTAAACATTGGTTCGGAATAAAAATAATGCTCTAAAATATTGAAAATTACAATTTTTTAATCAAAACTTAGATTAAACAATAATTACCTCGGATAGTTAAATTTGTTAAACTTTCAAAGTTACGCGCGGCTCAGTGAATCTTTTTTGTCACATTCGCGTGGCCGACAAAATGGGCACGGTACCGTGATAACCATGATCGTGAACTGCAGTGTTAGTTTCTGACGTCATATGACGTAGAGCCCAGTTTATGTATGATGAATGTTTTCTTGTATTTTAGCAACTTATATTACGTGAATTTCTAAATGTTTACGATATCAGATAGCAACGTCACACAGGTTTCTTCTTTCTATTGAAACAGTTTTAAAAAACGAAGCCCAGTTTTTGACCCAAACTGCTCTTGGTAAGTTTTCTGAGACTTGGGAGACCTTCAATCGGCTCTTTCCTCTTCTGGTCAATTTCAGTATCTGTCCGATCGTTTGACCTGCTAACTACGATCCAAACCATTAAGCCTTTTCGCAGTTTCTTTGTGCGCACGCGCAGTTGCTTTATGATCAAAGATTAAGCGTTCCACAGCAACGTGTCTTAACTTCAATTGCCAAGCGACATGTGGGTAAAGCAAAACTGTCTGCCGCATCACTTCAGTAACTTCAGTTGTTTTATGTGGTCTTACTTCATTATGCATTAGTCTGTGCGTAGTGTGATTTACTAGCAGGATCTTGTTTGTGAACGAGAAACATGAAATAGCTAAGGTTCTAGCTAGCTGTTAAAACTGTTGCTATTACAACAGCATGGGCTGCGAAATATTGTCGAGTGTACACAAATGCGTTCTCTTGTACAGTTAACCTTTGACCTTTTCACGATCATCATCAATCGCTGGAACTATGAAAAGGCTTATTGACTTCCGTTTTATGCACTTCCATTTTATACATAAGGTATTAGTAGTTTTCATCAATATTTATTTCTCTGAATTTATTAACTCAGAAGATTAATTTATTCATTTCTTCCGTTCCAAAGATGGCGGAATTGCATTCTTTGTGAGCTAACAATAAGAAGCAAACCACAAATTGTATTAACCCTTTACAACGTGGTTGCATACAGATAGGCAGCCTTTGATGAACAAATTGGTTCATTTTCAGTGCTCATTGAAATTTGTATTCGTCTGAAAAATGTTCGAAGAATCCAGCTTTTCCGGGAAAGATCCTGTTTTGTTGCTTATTTTTCCCCTGAATCATCATGGATAATTCGACTGGCTGGAGAAAGTTGCATGACAGTTTGGGTTGCTTGACTGCCTTCCCCTCTTTTATGCAAAATATGAGTAAATAGATGTCTACTCTTGCGCAAACAAACTTTCGTGCCGGGACATGGCATGGGTTAGTCAATTATGGACAGACTTGCATTACAGGGCCTGGATATTTTGTGAAAGCCAGAAATTACGTACCTGCTGTAAGGTCTAGGTCGTCCGACTTTCACAAACAACGACTTTCGAATTCATCGCGTTGCTGGTTATGTCAATTTTTACATTTCTATAGTTCATGTTACTTCATACAGACACCATAACATCTTTCTCTTTCTTTCTTTTCTCTATTCTCTGGAGTGAAATAACTTGATTGATTGATTGATTGATTGGTTGGTTGGTTGGTTGATTGACTGATTGATTGATTGATTGGTTCATTGATTGATTGACTGACTGACTGACTGACCGACCGACCGACCGACTGACTGATTGATTGATAAAAGGCTGGATGCTACAACAAATGTCAGTATTAAGGTTTTTAGTACTGGAAAGAGTTCTTAAACTTACTTATTTGAGGTGTTCATCATTCTGCTACACAAATAATATTGCAAAATATAAAATGGTTACATTTTAAATCATTTCTGTCATAAATCCATACTCGAATTTAATACGTAACATACATTGATCAATGCAGTAAAAAAGACGTTAGTAGCAACAATAAATAAATGCTGCACAATGTGCAAATACAATTGTACAAAATACACAATGCAATACAAAGTAAACAAAGAACAATGCATAATTAAATCATAATGGTCAGAGCAGAAGTCATAGCTACAGCTTGTAAAGACGTTAAGTGCTGCGTTATCTTACAAATCTATCTGTCTCTCCACCGTAATGTCCGGTGAGCGCATAACCTTCTGGGTGTCAATTTTTCTAATTGACCCCCGAGGTCTCTCGAGTGTGCAGTGCGACGGAAGTTGGCAGCGAGGGACGCGAATTCTGATAGGATTCTGACAATAACACATTGTCCATTTCCCCCGCTCGTAACACATGCGATATCTGCATATTGGACATGTAAGTGATTAACAAAGAAGCAACGATTGAGCCCTGTGGAACTCCTATCGTACTCAGATTGTGGTTGTGGTTTTGCTACAATGAACAAGTGGCTTGCAGCACGCGAATAAATTGCTCAAGGATCTTCGTTACTACATCTGCCATTATCATGTTATTTCCATTAGAATGGCGGGCTCTGATTTTACCGGGAGTAGTTAATTGATAAAGGTCCACCCGCCGTGTATGTAAATGAGATTTTGATATTTTTTTGCATAATAATTAAGTTATTAATTTTAAAAAGTATGTTGAGATGTACAGCAAAGATCATAAACGATGTTAATAATTGTTGGGTCGGCCGGATTGTCACATTTTGACAAGTCAGGGAAGAAAAATGGTCGCATTCCGTTATCAAAATGCTATCAATTCAAGCTGAACTGAAGGTCGTTTGTGTCCCAACCTTGGATTGTAGCTTTGTGCTTTACATACCCTTGTGATGTCTACGGTAGCCGGGACTGACTGATTTAACACAGTTTGGGATAAAGAACTTGGGTTTTTTTATTGATTAGATACTTTCGTGCACGTAGTGTACTAAACTGCAAATATACGTGCTGCCTTATAAATGAGTGAGTAAAGTGAGTGAATGAGTGAGTGAGTGAGTGACTGACTGACTGACTGACTGACTGACTTACTGACTGACCGACCGACCGAGTGAGTGAGAGTGAGTGAGTGAGTGAGTGAGTGAGTAAAGTGAGTGAGTGAGTGAGTGAGAGTGAGTGAGTGAGTGAGTGAGTGAGTGAGTGAGTGAGTGAGTGAGTGAGTGAGTGAGTGAGTGAGTAAGTAAGTAAGTACATAGGTAAGTAACTGAACGAAAGAGTGAGTGAATGAGCAAGTAACTAAGTAAGTAAGTAAGAAAGTGATGGGTGAGTCAGTGAGTGAGTAAGTAAGTAAATAAGTAAGTACATAGGTAAGTAACTGAATGAGAGAGTGAGTAAATGAGCAAGTAACTAAGTAAGTAAGTGATGGGTGAGTGAGTGAGAGTGAGAGTGAGAGTGAGTGAGTGAGAGTGAGAGTGAGTGAGTGAGTGAGTGAGTGAGTGAGTGAGTGAGTGAGTGAATGAGTGAGTAAACATTTTTTATTACGAACTAAAAGTTTATAGAACTCACATCTATGTAAACACATATACATATATACAAAATTTACATAGACAGTAATTTGTACAAAAGTTACACACAAAGATTAGTGATCATTAAATAATAAAAATTGTGCAAATTAATCCTGCGTCTTTAATTAAGTTCTTTCATTTTTTATTTGATAATCGAGTACTTTAGGTTTGCAAATCGGTTATCCTTTGTAACAAAACTGTAGAAAATTCAACTTCTCACATTTTCACCTAATTATGAATGTGGACTGTAATCACGAAGGCCATGTTTCTATTCAGCCCAGCTGCACACAAAAGGATATTATGACTATGTATAGCTGAATTTATTATACGGCTACTTGATATTATTACATTTAATAGCTGATTTTATGACACGGTTTAAACTGTTATTGAGTTTTGCGTATTTGTGTGTTCACGCATGCGCAGACCGCGTGGCAGAAATGGAAGGATCCTAGAACGCCTAATTAGCTATTTTCCTAAAATATTAAAAATACATAAGGGTGTTTCGTATGCCTACAGCGCGTGTAGTTGAAAATGGCGTGTTTAGTTTGCGTAGAAGTAAGACGTAATTGATTTACTACTTTTTCTGGAGTAAATTTTTAATTAAACAGCGTCTGCTTGAATCTTTGGTTTGTTATTATGCAACAAGCTAGATTAATTAACTGTAAAACTCATGACGTAGAGTAGGTGTATCTACACACAAGTGAGGAGTGTTCTCTCTCTCTCTCTCTCTCTCTCTCTCTCTCTCTCTCTCTCTCTCTCTCTCTCTCTCTCTCTCTCTCTCTCTCCTATTTATCTATCTATCTATCTATCTATCTATCTCTCTTTCTCTCTCTCTCTCTCTTCTCTCTCTCTTTCTGTCTCTCTCTCTCTCTCTCTCTCTCTCTCTCTCTCTCTCTCTCTCTCTCTCTCTCTCTCTCTCTCTCTCTCTCTCTCTCTCTCTCTCTCTCTCTCTCTCTCTCTCTCGGCTCCCCCTCTCTTTCTCCCTCTCTTTTCTCTACCCTTCTCTCTTTCTACCACCTGTCTCTTTCACTCTCTTGCTTTCTCACCCCCTCTCTCACTCTCTCTCTCTCTCTCTCTTTTCGTCTCTCGCTCTGTGTGCCATTTCCTTTCCATTCCTTTCTATTTCCCTCTTTATCTGCCCACGTAGACATTTTTGAAATTTTTTTTTTTGCAAACATCTTATATGCATTGTACGATTACTACAGTCAAGAGCAACAGACAGGCATTGTAATGTCGGTTTATTATATGGACACTGAATGGACAGGAACATGCTCATAAATTCATTATAAATTTGCATATGCTTGAATACGTAATTAAGGGGAAGGAGGGAGTGATTAAGTTGCCTTTTGCATGTCTGAACTTGGGATGATTGACCTGCAGTGAACTAATTGTCTGTTTTTTCTGTTCTTCTGCTGTGCATCTAAAACATCTATGAAATATTTTAAAGGAAACGACAACTCATTTAGCACATTGGAATTGTTTTACTGTTTTCACATAAGATGGTATAGCAGAATAATTGAAAAAACTCTTTATAAAGCATGGAGTTAATTTATACTACTGCTGTGTAGAAAGTTCAAGCGCTACCACCGCCATTTTGTTGAAAATTGTGACGTAAATGGTGGACTTCTTGACTTTCTTTGTAAGGGCATTTTTTGTAATTCTTTGTAAAAACTTATTATTGTTTAGACGGAAGTTGACAGTGCAGTGCTTTTCTTCAGTCGATGAATGATGTCATTGGTGGAAAAATGAGCAGTGTGTAGACATTTTTAAGCGAAGCGGTAGCCACTGTTCACTAGATTATGACGTAATTGGTGGACTGCTAACGCCATGTTATATAACTTTGTATGGAAAGTTCTTTGGAATATACTTTAAAATTCCTTTTCTTCCCTTTAATTGTAATTGTCTAGAACGCTATTTGAGCTAGGCATAGGCCTTATCTTCACAGATGTTAGTGAATTCTTTCACAAGAATGAACTGCATGTCCACAAAAACTTTATTCTTGATGCAAATATCAGTCAAAAATACACAAATTTGATTCCAGCTCAAAATAACTTTCTCTGTTTTGCCACAAAGGCACAAACTATGCAAATTTCCAACCACATTCATCTACATTCACTTTTCAACACAATTTTACAATAACAGTAATCAATTCTAATTGTGTTTTTGCAGTATTATCTTCCTCTCCATCATGGCTGAAATTCCTAGCATTACAAGTCTAATCGTTTCCCGTCAAGTATTTACCTAAGACTTTCAAAAGAGTTCAATCCAATCATCATGCTCTCACCTGTACAGGTATACGTTTACCTGTCCGAGTTTACCTGAGCGGTTCTTTGATGCGGCTTGTTTTATGCAGGCCCGCTACTCGATGTTGTCAATGTAAATAGACTCGGTTATTTTTTAGGTGTAATTGCCTTTTGGAGAGGTCCACCGTGTTGTGCCTATGTCCGTTTCACGCCTTGTCCTCTGCCTCATGAATACAACGTCGACTTCCTGCTCTTGTTTATGCTTCTCAGTCGCTGTAGCTAGGTTAGTGGGCGTGAGTTCCTTAGGAGGGTAGCACTCTGTGACGTCAGTATGGTGGCTGAGATCAGGCCTTTTTCGAGAAACATCGAGATCTTTTTCCCTACAGTCCCTTTAGCGGGTTCTGCTGAGCTGCTGAGCTCTTCAAAATTGTCTTCCTACGCTATATTTTTGTCTCATTTTACAACCACAGAGCTGCTTCTATTCAGAACTGTCTGTTAGTGTTAGGTCACGTTTTTGCCTCACTTACGATTTTAAGCTGTTTAAGGCAAATATCAGTATGAAAGAACTGCTCTCTATGCTCAGTATGACAGTCAGCACCTCTGATCAGCAATCAGTATAGACCCTGAGTTCAGTTCCCCAACGGGGAAAATTTCGACTTTCGGCTAACAGTGCATTTTTTCTTAGCAAGTATCATTAACTTCATTATAATCTTTCGTCTTATTGTTTAAACCTACAGTAGGTTCGTCATCTCTTAAAAAATTGGCGAGATATATGTTTTTTTCTCATATTTTCCAAAATAGTTGATAAATGTTGCACATTGTCTCAATCAAAGGATTCAAACATCCATCAGTTCCGTCAGAATTATCGTCTGTGCAACTGTAGAAGCAGCATACGATTCAAACATTCATCAATTCCGACAGAATTATTGTCTATGCAACTGTAGAAGCAACATTGGGTTCAAACATTCATCAATTCCGTCAGACTTTCGTCTATGCAACTGTAGACGCAACATAGGACTCAAACATTCATCAATTCCGTCAGAATTATCGTCTATGCAACTGTAGACGCAACATGGGATTCAAACATTCATCAATTCCGTCAGAATTATCGTCTATGCAACTGTAGAAACAACATTGGGTTCAAACATTCATCAATTCCGTCAGACTTTCGTCTATGCAACTGTAGACGCAACATAGGACTCAAACATTCATCAATTCCGTCAGAATTATCGTCTATGCAACTGTAGACGCAACATAGGATTCAAACATTCATCAATTCCGTCAGAATTATCGTCTATGCAACTGTAGAAACAACATTGGGTTCAAACATTCATCAATTCCGTCAGACTTGTCGTCTATGCAACTGTAGACGCAACATAGGATTCAAACATTCATCAATTCCGTCAGAATTATCGTCTATGCAACTGTAGAAGCAACATGTCACTATGGTAAATTTGATAATTCCTTCTGTTAAACTCTCTCGTTCATCGTGTGGAATGTTCTTACACAGAAAATCACCTTTTCTACAGAATCGTTTTTGGAATCTTATATCATCTGCTGGGCCGTAATCTTCAAGAAAGCTAGCATCTTCCTCACCACAGATGGTGGCAAGGATCCGTTCGTGTGGCAGAGATCTTGAGGCGGGTTCTATAGGTCATTGGAAGGAAGGAACTGGACTATAAGAGTACATTTATCGTAACACAGTGGATTTTTTAAAGCTTTGCCTGATGTAGAACGGTCATGTGCCAAAAAAGACCAATTTTTTCTGTAATGTCACGTATGACCATCAATAGTTTCGAAATCTAAAATAGTTTACAAACCTTGAAAAAATAGTTTTTCATTGAATAGGTCCTCACTCTGCAAGCTATCAGATATCAACCGAGTTGTGTTAATGTTTCCTTTCTTGCGTCTCATATCCTGTAGATGACCAGTTTGGCTTCTAATGCCATAAAAGCAAAAATAGTTTTCCAGAACTTGAAATTGGTTTGAAGTTGAAAAAAATAGTTTTTAGTTGAAGAAGCTTGGTCAAAACTAAGCGGAGAAAGCTACCAGGACAATGACTTTCTTTTTAGGGACAAAAACGTCCCTACAGTTTCCATCGTTTTAAAAACCAATTAAAATTGTTAAGAACATCGAATATAACTGTAGGTAGTATTGGTCCAGCTAACAATATCGTCATTTGTGGTGAACTGAGCAGTTTGCAGTGCTGAATTGTAACTGTGTGTAGCTAAGTTAAGCAGCGTGTTACAATTGATAAACGTCCAATATTGTAATGCAGAAAAAATAACGCATAATGTAATAACTAACCAATAATAAAATAGCATTACTTGATAATCTAATAAAATAATTACTGAAAAAATGAAAATCTTCTCTCTCCAGGCAGTGGGATATTATCTAACTGGTGCTAAGATTTCCTCTTTTGCGTCTTAGATCCTGTTCTGAAAAAGAAACAGAAGTATTTCCTGACTTATCAAACTGGCCCAACAACTACTGTGTACACTCGGCAAGCCAAGAAGTTCTTGCGCCCACATTTCCATAATCAAACACACTTTTCCTGCCCGTATTGTCATCGGGCATGGACCAAATTGTTTGGCTTGAGAGTTCCCAAGCTACCAGGGTAAACATGCACTTCACAGACCCACTAGAATTTGTTTAATGTGTGTTCATGATCTAGACGAGTGTTAGCAGCGATTAATAGAGGCCAGGTATTTAATTTTAGCTATATGTAAAGAAAACGTCAAACAGACGCCCAGGTGAAAATACACGTGTGGATGATTTCGAATTTTACCTGACGAAGACTACACCTTTTGTAGCCTTTGCTCGGTTTTTTACTATTGCTATTAAAATCATCTGCATATTCAGTTAAATTCGTTCTGGAATTTTATCCTCAGATCTTTTAACATTTTCTGTTGGTTCTTTTGTCTGAATTTCAGCTTCGGTGTTGTTATAATCAGTGTTGTTGTGATCAGTGCCATCATTGTCATTTACTAGAAATTGATCAGCATCCTTTTCGATATCGCCATCATCGACTTCTCTGTCGCTTCTGTCGTCACCCCCATCGCATTTCGTACAGTGTTTTCCTCCACTCTCACACCTCCTCATGCATCCTTTTAATATTCGTCATCATCGTCATCATTGTTATCATCATTTTCATCATCATCTTCATCATTATAATCTTTGTCGTCATCATTATCAACATCATCTTCTTCATGATCATAATCAATTTTTTAGCATCATCATCATCATTATCACCATCATCATCATGATCATCATCAACATCATCATCTTCATCATTATAACTTTTGTCATAATCATTATCATCATCATCTTCTTCTTCTTCTTCTTCGTGATCATCATCATCATCATCAATTTTTATCGTCGTCTGTCATCATTATCACTATCATTATTATCATCATCATCATCATCATCACCTTGATCGTCATTATCACCTTCGTCATAATGATTATCATCGTCATCATCATCTTTATCACCAATGATTGTCATCATAATTTCCATCGTTAACTTCGATGACATCATCACTATCAGCAGCACAGGTGATATTTTAGTGCAGTCATAAAGTAAGTTGGTTAGGAATACATTGTATTGCAGGTAATATTCATTGGTGTGTATCGTTTGGCCTTAAAAGCAAAGAATTTGTTTGATTATAAAAAGATGAAATTTGAAATAAAAGTGAAACTGGACAGAAGTTGAGATTGAGATTGTGTCTAGAAAGTTTGTACAGTGTTATAGTGAGTACGACCACCCAAACTTTCCTCTGAGATATGGCGTAGAATACTGATGATGCTGTAAGCTTTTCTTCATACATTTAACACATATTCGTGATTGTATGCATGCATTCATAGGCGCACAGAAAGAACATCAAATTAATAAAATTACTCGCTGGGAAATGCGCGAAATTCTTTCAATGTGTAATTACAGTAATCTCAAAAGGTAAATTCTTGTGTTACCTGTACAGGTGTGCTAGCTTACCGGTGGAGCAGCAAATTTCGTTCGTGTGAAAAAAGTTTAATTCTCGCAGCGGACGTCCCGCCGGCTTTTGTAGAACGGGTTAAATTTAATCCGGGCACTTTGCGGCGACCATACATTCTCCAGGTGTGGATTTGTGGGATCGCTTAGCACTGCTGGGTAGCCTAGAAAAATGTCGCCGTACAGTGGACTGTATTTTCTGACTGATCTAGCTTAACGTATATAGATTGCTCATTTAGTGAGCGACTTGTTAGTTTTTGTTCACTCTACCCAGGTGCACGGGGTGTCGCGTATTCCCCCATTCACGTATTTTGGCGTTTTTAGCGTCGCAGCAGCTGACCTGGCCTCGGTCACAAATGCCACTTTTGTTCCGGGGAATGAAATATGTTCGCCACCCCGTCGACTCGGGCTTGTTTGCGTATCGTATCCTATCATTCACATTTAAATGCGCCCAGCTTTTGACTGGCCAACTTTCTGACTGCTAAAAGAACTGAGAATGCTCGAAGCTTTCTCGAGCGGGGTATTAAATTCTTATTATGAACCGCGTGCTATTCTTATGGTAAATAACTTCACCCTCTTGGTGGCTCGCGACCTGGTCGTGTTTGCGAATACGTTTTCCCTGTTTTAGGTAAGAATCGAAAGAAAATCTGTGTTTATTTCTTGTTTATAGGCGTGCGTTTTCGTGTCGAAGCTCTCAGCTGCATAATGAGTTCAAAAGGGGGAACATAAGGCAGAAAAAGTCGCTTTTGGTCGTAACTCTTTCTTTTTTCCGCTTTTGTGTGAAGTCTTTGACAGGGCGGCTTGTTGGACTTGTTTTATGAGCTCTTCTTTATACAAAGCGGTGCTGCTTTTGATATTTAAGGGAAAAAGGAAAAGTCTATACATCAGCAAGTTCCAGCTTTCTTATTGTTTAGATTTCAGAGTGGAAAAGGTGCTTCCTTAATCATACAGCCACCACTTTTCTTACTTTGAAAACGTAGAGCATACTTAGAATACGAATCAGTTGGCACTACAAAGTTGTAGGTGTTAATTCAATAAGCCTTTTTTATGATTCCAGTGATCGATGATGATCGTCAAAAGGTCAAAAGTTAAGTGTACCAGACAACGCATTTGTGTACACTTGACAACGTTTCGCAGCGCATGCTGTTGTAATAGTAAGAGTTTTAACAGCTAGCTGGAACCTTACCTAGTTCATTTTTCCTTGTTCCCAGGCAAGATTCTGCTAGTAAATCACTCTACGCACAGCCTAATGCGTAGTTAAGTAAAACAACCGAAGTTACTGAACTGACTATGCAGATGGCTTTGCTTTACACACATGTGGCGGTTGTTGTTAAGATGCGTTGCTGTGGTACACTTAACTGCAACTGCGCGGCGTACAACGAAACCGTGAAATTCTTATTAATATGGGACCATCAAGCCTAATGAGTTCGCTCCTCGGTGATTGAATCTATTCTTTTACTTTTCAGATATATCGGCCGCACCACCTAAGAAGGGACGCGGACGTGGAAGGCCGAAGGGGAGTACTAGCAAACGGGTCCGCGGGCGCGGGGCCACACTTAGCGCCGCTGAGCAAGCCGGGGCCCAAGCTGGCCTCTCTGCTGCCCTGGCTGCTTACGGTTACAGCATGACCAAAAAAGGTAAGATATTTCACTGCTGTTGATTGTTAAACGAAGTGCACTGTTGTCATCAGTCACTGTTGCTGCTGCTGTTACCTGTAGAATTTGCTTCATTCGAGCATTTTGTTGGTAACTCCACCAGTCACACATCATCTGATAACTCACAAACTGTAATTACTGGGCCTGTAATTTCCTTTTCTCCATTTCCGATAAACCATGTACCTCGAAGGGTAGGGCTTGTTTCAGTTTACTCAAGATCGAATGTGACTGCTGCGTTAAGTCAACCGATCTGGGAGACAATGTGAAATTGTTTCATTTCTATAACCTATCTTAGAGTAGTAGAGTTTTCTAGGGGTGTCTCAGTCCTAGTCTGAAGTTTAAAGACTAATTCTTCTTCATCAAACACAAAACAGTAACCCGTGTGGCCATCTTTAGCGACTGATATCATTTCTTTGGTACTTAACACACATCTGAAACTAATCTTTTATAGTTAATTTACAATTGCTTAGGATTATCTTATATTTTTCCTAACTTGCATTACGTGGGCATGTATTTTCTTATACGTCTGATAAAAAAAATCAATAAAATTGTAATAAGGCGTGCGGGAACATTCCCTAAATTCCCTGTGTTTTTGACTCTGAACTCTGCCCGGACTTAATCAATGTTCCCCGCTGGCTGCTATTGTCCCTTGAATGAATGCTCCCATTATTTTGCCCAGGAATGTGTTTTTTCTCCGCCTCACGGGACCCCGGCGTCAGTACCCTCACCCCCTGCCCGGCTGGCTTACCCAACTTGCGTGCCATTAGTCTTAATAACGCATATTAAACATCGTAGCTGATAATACTTGCCATTATATGCCTGTGTTGATGCTCATTCGACTGAGGTGACAGCGTCCGGTACCCCGTCCATGCGTGTCCAGGGAGAGAGACGGACACGGGTCGAGACCCCCCGGGCGCATGCGCGAATAAATGTCCTCTTCCGGTCGTTAATCGTTTCCTGTTTAGCTTGGACAATGTGCCCTGGAGGATGAATGGAGCAGCACACTCGCCAGCAATGCGACTTGCTGTCAGAGCCATTGTCTAGGTTAACTTGCATGTTTCTTTATGCAAAAGGCGTGCATAGTATGAGGCACCATTTATCTTCCTCTGGCTACAGTAGCCGCCATTGTAGCTGCCCGTCTTATGAGTCACAGCTGCGCTTTTTAAGATTTCTTCCAAAAGTCGTAAAGTTTCGTCTCCCCGCTTCTCTTCGCGTCCACCGCTAGAGGGCGCGATTTTGGGGGCGACATACATACATAATGGAGTAAGTTCATGTTGGGTGAAGAAGCTGATAATGCCTTTATCTTCCGTCTTGATATGTCGTCTTCTGTTGCCAGCAGACTACCGAGATACTTGCATCTTTGCCATGGATTCATCACCATATTCTCAGCCTTGGAAACACGTTGCACAAAAACAGATGTTGTACCTTTCAGTTCAAAGATGTTCGGTTGTGACGTAGTGCGCTTGATCAAGAGCTCATGCGTGAGCACAGCAATAAATTTGAAATTCGATTTTTAAACTTAAATTTGCCGAACTATTGAATATTCTCAACCTTAGTTGAAACTGTATTTCTGTACAACTCTGAGCTCTGGACATTAAAAGCAATTCATAAAGCTGAAATCGATGCGTTTCAAAGGCGAAATTACAGAAACATTTTGGGTATTAGATGGCCAAAGAAAATTTCAAACAAAGATCTATATGAAAAAATAAAAGAAGAACCTTGGACAAGAAAAATAAAAAGACGCCGTTTAAGATGGATTGGGCATATCATGCTTAGACTACCTGATGACGTTCCAGTGAAGATAGCTCTTCAACAAGCCATAGAACCAGCTAAAAAACCTGCAGGAGGACAAATGTTAACATATTTAGATTTTGCACAGAAAGATTTAAACACTTCAACATTGATCCTTAGAAATAAATCCACTTGGGGCATTGCAGCATGTAGGGAGTCCTGGCATAGGGAGGTGGGCAGAGAACAACAGTTTTGCTTTCTCAGCAAACAACACGACGAATAACAATGTAAACAGCTTTGCGGGTTTTTCATTGAATTACAGGTAGATGAGTACCGGTGGCAGCTTTTCGGGCCACCCAGTAACATCCTCATTTCTGCTTTTCTTTCGCTTGCCTTGCATTCATGCTGTTGGTGTTTTTGGAGACATTCTAAAGCAGCTTTGAACAATGGGAGTGTTTGCTTAGTGGAAATTAGCATTGGCGATTTGGCTTTCCGAGATGAACAAGGTACCCCCGTATGAAGACGTTTACTGGGACTGAGTCAGCTAGCCGAGTGGTGTAAAGCGTTAGAGCTGGAGATTGCTTGGCTGGTTAACTGCAGTTGGAATCATTGGCGTTTCCTGTGAAACTCACTGCGTGGTAGGACCACTACCTATTTTGTTATCAAACGTAGTGCTTCGAGGTGGGATACTAAACGGGAAGAGATGTTGGTACAGACGTGTCGTTTCTGTTATATAGATAGCTGAAGGAACCGTCCAGAAATAACATTCCTGCTGGTCATCCATCCATTTTCTAATCAGACCCAGCAGTACTTTCAATCACTAAGCACTCGCCACTCGTTGACCACTCAAATGTTTATCTGCTAGCTCTGTTTTCTCTTTATGTTTGTAAGTGAATACCTTCAAAGAGATCTTCTGTCTTAATGAATGTTTGAGGGACTAATATAATAAGCCTTTTCACAATTCCAGCAATTGATGATGATCGTGAAAATGTCAAAGGTTGAGTGTGTACACAATTGCGTACACTTGACAACGGCTGGCAGCCCAGGCTGTTGTGATAGTAAGAGCTTTAACAGCTAACTAGAACCTTAGCTAGTTCATTTTTTTGTTCCCAAGCAAGATCCTGCTAGTAATTCGCTCTATGCACAGGCTAATGCATAATTAAGTTGACATTTTCACGATCATCATCAATTGCTTGAATTGTGAAAAAGCTTATTACATTAGTCCCTCAAACATTCATTAGGACAGAAGATCTCCTAACACTAAAACAACTGATGTTACTGAACTGAGGCCGCAGATGGCTTTGCGTTACCCACATGTCACGTGATTGTTGTAGCTAAGACGCGTTGCTGTGGTACACTTAACCTTCGACCTACAGCAACAACGAAACTGTGAAAAGACTTATTTAGTTCATCAGTTACAGCATTTGGTTGGCATGCTGGAAAATTTTTCTAGAGCAAATAGTAACTGTAAGAAAATTTAAAGTAGAATTATAAATGTCTCAAGTACTCAGAGAGGTCTAACTAAAAGCTTGAAGGCTGTGGACTCGTTTACAGCTGCTACTTAGTAGTCCATCAGACCAGAAACATTGCGATTACACCTGTAACTGTTCTGGATGCTGATCCCTGAAATTTGACAGTTCCTGTTCCCATAGTGGCGCCTTCCCTTTCGTCTGTTACAACAGAACAACTGCAGAGTTTTTTGTAATTAAAAAACTGGACGATTTTATCAGTAAACCATCGTATTTTGACAAAGGTGTCGTTTCACAGGTGTGATAACATTCATTTTCTTCGTTTCAAAATCATCCACTAGAGATTACATCTTTCAAACCCGCGTCTGCGCAGTGGAGCAGCACCATTGTGATGTCTGACAGCTAAGTACCTGCTCTGCTAGACTTGTTACTGTTACCCATCATTTTGGGGTAGAAAATTGTCGTTTCTGAGCCCATTCAGCGCATGGATGGAGCATTGGGTGATTAGGAACCGTATTGTCAAGCCTCAGTTGTGCCCTGTGAAGTGGTTATGATGGATAGCCTAGGTTTAGAGTCAGAACGAACTGACATCAAGGTTGGGCAACAAATACGTTGTAGACAAAAATAACGAAAAATTTCTGTTTTTACTACAGGCACATAAAACGTTTATATTAAAAAACAACACAACTTTATTAAAAACTTTGACATTAAAAAGTTAAAATCATGTCAAATGTTTCGATTAGCTGCTGCTGCCTTCATCAGTAGTAAATTTTTCAAACGTACAACCAGTTTATATAGGCAGAGCCTATTATGCACTAATTAAGTAGTTAACAGACCAGTAAAGAAATTGATACAGTAACTTAACTTATGCACTAATTATGTATTTAGACAAACCAAAAAGGTAATGATTAAGCAGACCTGAAGAAAAGAAATTCATACAGTAACAAATAGCTAAATGCTTGAAAACAAATCTAAACTAATGTCCAATTCCTCTTCATTAATCATTAGTAATCATTAATCTTTACAACAACAACAACAACAATGATGATAACAACGACGACGACGACCACCACCACCACCACAACAGCAGCAACAACAACAAGAGGAACAACAACAACAATGATGATAACAACGACGACCACCACCACCACAACAACAGCAGCAACAGCAACAACTGCAACAACAACAACAACGATGATAACGACGACCACCACCACCACAACAACAACAATGATGATAACAACGACCACCACCACCACCACAACAATGATGATAACAACGACGACCACCACCACCACCACAACAATGATGATAACAACGACAACCACCACCACCACCACCACAACAACAACAACAACAGAAACCACAACAATGATGATAACAACGACGACCACCACCACCACCATTACAACAACAACAATGATGATAACAACGACGACAACGACCACCACCACAACAACAACAGCAAAACAATGCTATGTGTTCCTGTGATGATAACGATACCAAATAATCGTCAGTGCAGTCATTGGTGCAACTGAAGTTCTCTTTAACCATCACTTACCCACTCTTTCACTAAAACAAAGGATGTAAAATAAAAACATGGCAGGTTTTTCCACGATATCGCCAGCATCCTCTTCTTCATTTGGAGAGCACTTTCAATTCTGCGCAGTTTCTTTAGAGTGGCACCTCATGTTTGCATGTCCTTCAATACCTGACAACCAAGTTTTTTAAACTCCAGAAATATTAATATCCAACTGTTGGGAGAACTCTTCAAATTTCAATAAATCTCAGTTTTCAAGCGTTCTGTTTGCACACTTGCAGTCGTAAATGCAGTTCCTAAAATTAATTAAATCTGTTGTTTAATTTGCCAACTAATAAATACGCCCAAATATGGAAAATTTATCATTTTAGGAAGCTGTGAGTTCTCATGGCATTTTTTCAGTCTACTACAAAAACAAAGCAATGCATATAAACTACAGCTTTATTAAATCTCAAAGCTGCATGAAGTTATACTCCAGTGTAAACACTTAAATTAGCTTGCTTACTGCTGCAGTTTAAAATAAAAAATATTTTTGACTAGGTTAGAAAGACAATAAGATAGTATATTGTAATGTAATAATAACAATAATAAATGCTTTATTTGACAAAGATAAACACAAGTACAATTAACAAATTACAGACTTAAATAAACAATGCATACAGGAATACAGGACTCTTTTTAAATGTAGTTGATTAAAAGAATACCATAATTTATAACAAACATACGTATATCTACATATGTATTACAGTGCTAACTGAATACATTAATTCTTAGCAAAATTAATTCTTATCTCTTAATTTAGAATCACACGTATTGTTGAAACAATACAACAAATAATGTATATTGTTATAATTAATACATTTTGCATTATATGTATCGAATTATTGAACACTAATGCCTGGAATTTTGTTTTCATCTAAAATGCAGTGCACAGTAAGTCGTGTTCCTTAGGGATCAACTTTGGCGCCTCGGGCTTTTAGCAAGTACATAACTTCTTTATGTTATTCACAAAAAACTCTCATTTAACTTTTTCATTAAAGCAACGATTACACTAGGAATACGAAACCGGTATACAACCTGGTTTTCGCCATCTTAAACAAATGTCAGTTTTTTTACTTTTACGGTCAAGGCAAGTTTAACTAAAGTGTTAGTTTAGTTAAAACATAATTTATTTAGGATTGGATCAGACACAACATGATTTAGGATCCTCACCACAACAGACTTTATACACTATTTGCAAAAAATCTACAATAAGAATAGACTATAACTACACTAGCTGACATGTTTTACTACCAGAATACATTAGACATTAGTAGAAAGTGACGGTTGGAAAATATTAATCTACGAATATTTAAGACTGATGCATTTCACATCAGATAGAAACTACTGGAAGCGTTTACTACGTAATATAAAGTCATGTATACATTGGAATATTTTACAGATAGCAACATAGTTAAATTCATCTTTTCCGAATAATAACAACTTCAACAGATCATTATTTCCTAAGGCAGCTATATTAAGGTTTTCGGGCAGAAGTATTTCATTTAATTTGTCAAACATAACAACCCTAGCTAGTTGATACAATGGGCAGTGCAACAAAAAGTGTTCAACAGACTCAAATCGAAATCCACAGTTACAATTCGGCAATATTGGATGACCGTTAAACTAAAGTGTTAAAGTCCCGTGCACCCGTTTTTCTACGCTGTGGTGTAGCAACACATTGGAAACATCGTCAACCATTCTGCTTCCAATGTTTATCAGCATCTGCACTAATGGCTAACACAGTTTGTGAGACAGACTGCATTGACAGATGTTCTAGTCACAGTATTGAAAGTGAAAGGCGATAGCATCGTTTGACTATCGCTCCACAGCCCTGCTACCGATCATAATTTGACTTGATGCATGGGAAGCATTGTTTGTACGTTATCTGACTTCTGTTGCTGTTATAAGATTGTGTACTAAATCATGGAAATTTTTAATATTGGTCACCAACAAACTGCGTCAAAGATCTCGCGTATTGCTCACACTATTTGTCGTTTGCCAAGAATTTTAACGGAAGCGGTGCTGACAAGCCACTGGCGTAGCAGTGTCTGGTTTTTTGCTGGATTACTGCTGCGTTTACCTGTCTGAAGGCAGATTTCTTTTATTTTAGAATTCTGCCTGCCCAATGTCTACGATACACGTGACGGGCATATGATGATGATGACGATGATGATGATGACAAGAATACGGTGTAAAAGTTAATTGTTCTAATTAGTTTAACGATTACGTCTTTTAAACTCGTAGCGAAGGTGTTACCATCTTCTTCGTTAACACTGCAAAGTTTTCTCAAAATCTAGAAGAAATTTGAACTGTTTTCTTTTGTTTAAATTATAACAGCCATCCTATTGTTACGTAATGATTTCGTTCATTGTCTGTAACCGTGTTTGTGTCCTCCTCTCTGTATCACCATTGCAAAAAATATGCTTGATTTTTAAAAAAAAATGTCAATTGTATTCCATAAGCATCCTTGCTCGGACCTGCCCATCTTGGTAAATTATTGACAGAGCTCTCATGCATTCCATTACATCCCTTGCACACGTTTGTCAAATATCGCCTGGTGTTCACTTTATGTACTTTAAGGTCTTTTGTTAACGTGGCTCCTATTTTGCAATTACAGTAAATTCCGCCTAACTCAAAACCCATGACTCAGATTTTCGCCTGACTCAGAGGAATTTCAGCGGAACGGATGAATTCCTTCGTTTTTCTTACAAAAAACACCGATTAACTCAAAATATATAACTCAAAATTTCCTCTTACTCAATAAAAAATTACGATCCATTTAATTAAAATACATAATTTACTTTATGATTTACTTATGACTTATTTTATGACTTACACCCATGATTTACTTAATAATCAAAAATGCCATTCATCCTCTAGAAAAGTAAAAAGTTTCTTACAACTTAAAAACAGTATTGTCTTCCGGGAAAATTTTGATGTCTTACAAGTCACCCCTCCCGATTATTTTCCCAGGGATAGATCTTAATTGAACTACGGGCAAACTGAACTGCACTAAGTAAGACATTGGTAGCCCCACTGTCATATTGTTTAACAGGGTTGTATACGTGTCCATTTGTAACATAAAAACTTTCTGCCTTCTATTCAGCTCTTCGTCTGGACGAGGGTTTATAGTTTCTATGCTGGACAATGGTCAGCATCGCCTAACTCAAGTTTTTTCGACCCGATTGGATTTGTTTTATCCAGAGTTTATTGTATTTGATTCGAAATGCACTTCGAGCATTAAAGACCGTTTCCCTTGCTTTTCAAAACTGACCGTCTCCCTTGCATTTCAAAACTGACCGTCTCCCTTGCATTTCAAAACTGACCGTCTCCCTTGCATTTCAAAACTGACGTCCATGTGGAGTTTCAATGATTCGATGGTTTAAACTTTTTTTTAAAGTCAAAACACTACACAAACGAGTTCGAATCAGTCTGTTTATCTATTTTATGTTTTTTGTCTTTCTTTGCCCAATCAGATTTGATGTAGGTGTATATGTACGTCAGTTAGTGGTCAGCATTAATTACATTCACGTCTACAATCCTGTGTAAGTCTGTGTCACATGCATCCGCCCATGTGACACGTCCAACATTCTAGTTGACACGTGACTAGACGCTCAGGTACCAGGATTGTTGTCGTCAATCGATGTTCAATACTCGTCTGACACGGTCTACAACAAGCAATTGGAGTGGGCGTTTGTGAAGCATATGGTTTCATTGTTATCTCAAGTACCCTGCACACGTTTTAGATGAAGTGGTTGATGGTGGTGTGACGTTGTATGGCGAACCTTCACATATCTGCTGCAACAGATGGTGGGTAATGGTGGTCTCGCCAAACTTCTCAGACGAGTTAATCTCTGACAAACCTTAAATAGGTTCACCATTTGGGATATATGGTCACGTGACGTTTTTTGTGGCCCATTTGTTACTATATTGTTATATGATGAAATTTAACGCAAAACCGGACCCGATGTTGAACTCTAAGTACAAGCAAACTGCTTTTTAAAATTTTGAAAGGAAATAAACTATTTTTTCAAAAATGAGCTACGCAAGAATTATTACCACACAAACACAATTTGACGTTCGCCCCACTAGTTCTTTGCTGTTACATGCATTTCGCAATTCGTTAGTTAGACGGGCACTAGCCACCTACATTTCGGCAATGCATTGCACATAAAACAGGTGCTGTACCTCTCAGTTCAGATGTGTTAGTTTGTGACGAACTACACACGTTCGACAGCTCGTGCAAGGGCACAGCAGTAAATTTAAAATTTGAATTTTTATCTTGAAACTTGCCTAGTTTTAGTACAACACACTGAATATCTTACAGTAGCACTGTACTTCAATTTTCACTTTCTCAAACGCGTGCAATACGCTCGTGGACAATTTTGACAAATAATGTGCCAAGGCCCAAGGTGACAATATAATTTTGATTGATGAAGAAATTAGTTTGATGAGAAAACTATTAAGCAAATTTCTAGTTCCGGTCATGCAAACTAGAACCTGGCAAGGTCATAATTATTTCGACTCTATAAAGTTTGCATTTTTATCTTTACCTCTTGGATCTTAATTCCTCTAAGTAATGTAGTTTAATAATTGATGGGGTCTAAGTAACATCATGCTGATCATGCTGTTGCTTATACGCTGGTGTTCTTAACTCTAAAACGTTTGTGGATGAACTTAAGGACAAGAAAAGAGGTACCTGAAGTAGGCAAGCAAAAAGGTACCTGAAGTAGGTTTCAGAAAAATCGCCTTAAAAATTAAATTATTTTACAGCAATTTTATGCGCATATGGTGCTCGCGTTGAAAGGAATTTTTGTTTGTTTTCGTTTTAAATCTCCCGCGATATTGTTCCGACCACGTCATCACATGACGTCATAAACGCACAACGTAAATCACGGGAAAAGTAAATGTTAAATAATGTCCCAAAAAACTTTCTATGCAAATCTATATTACTTAGCATTTCGCCTACCTGCTTGAGAGACTTATGTAACTGCTAAAGAAAATTATTAATCATTTAAAATGTTTTCACCAATTGGTAAAATGTCGCTACTCACTAACCAAAAAACGTATTTTTAATCTTATTGACAAGATACGGTAATTTTGAATTTTACTTAGTTAGTGACGTGTCCGCTACGAATGCTCTGATTATTTTTCAAACTTTACAAAATGTTATCTAAACCTTTTTCAAATGACTTATCGTCAAAATGGCTGCGTCTAACGGTCATCGCATGAGTTTAAATTTACACAGTTTTATACAGCGTTACTGCCGACGCAAGCCGTACTTGCAAAAAGACTGTGTATAAATGGTGTAAAATTTCTAGACGATTTTTGTGAGTGAAGAGTTTTCTTGTGGTTTAAGAAACGTTCTTCGTCATTTCTAGAATTCCTTGGTATGAAATATTTTCTTTTGAGTCTCTTTGTCCAGTGAATCATTTATCAGTAGTTAACAGGAATTTGCCTTGACATAATTCTCTTCCAACCTAGAAGGGCCATTTCTGATATCAAGAAATACCCTTTTACCAGTCAAGAAGTGTCATTTTACAGCTTTCACTACGTGCTCAGACATGCAACACTCTGCACAGCTGTCAATACTGGACATTCTAATGCATTGACCATTGTCCAGGCCTTCTTCAACCGTTCCAGTCCACTTTTGCCATTGTTGAAAAATTGCTATTGTGTAACCGTAAACTCGCGGGGCGGAACCAGGATCGGTAAAGGGTTGCGTGGTTGTTCGAGGCGTTTGCAATGCTGACATGATAAACATCAAATGTTCTTTGCACAGTGATCGTTACTTTTGTGAACTCCTTAACTTACTTTTACATCTGGAACTTGGTCTTAAAATTGACTTGCTTTCCACATCCAGGCAAAGTTCGTGTGCTTGGTCACCCCCCTCCAATGCCCAGAGCTCTTGACTACCCTGGGATTTCTCTACCTATTCTATTGTTTATCACTGACCTTGTTCCACGTCTGTTCGTATTTTAGGAAGTGTGACATGTGTGCGGAGGCTATTTTCGTACAACTTAGTTGGCGTTCCCACACAGCTTGCCTTCCCAAGTCTCCTCTTCTCTATCTCACCTTTAAGTAGCCCTCTTTTGTTTTTGTCTTAGAGATGCTAGGAGATTAAGCTTTCTCCTGTAATTAGCGTCTACGTAACTGCAATAGTTTTGCATTGTAGAGGTTTTATTGCCTACCCAGTTTCTCATGGGCAGGTAGAAAGTTTTAGCTAGAATTTCAATGGTCAAACTCAATTTCAATTTAAAACTCCATGCTTAGTTTCGGCAAGTCTTATAATGATTAATTATATCTGATACTTATTCAGGCTTTTACCTGTGCAGGGATAGTATAAAAATTTGCTTTTGGTCTCAAAAATAACCACCATAAAGCGGGCCTTAAACAAGGTCTGTCTCTTTCTCTCTCTCTCTTTCCCTTTTTCACTTTCTTGCTGTCTCTCACACTTCCTCTCTTTCACTTCCCCTCTCTCTCTCTCTCTCTCTCTCTCTCTCTCTCTCTCTCTCTCTCTCTCTCTCTCTCTCTCTCTCTCTCTCTCTCTCTCTCTCTCTCTCTCTCTCTCTCTCTCTCTCTCTCTCTCTCTCTCTCTCTCTCTCTCTCTCTCTCTCTCTCTCTCTCTCTCTCTCTCTCTCTCTCTCTTACTCCCCCTTTCTCTCTCTCTCTCTTCTTCCCCCTTCCTTTATGCTGACGATGGCAGCAGCAACAAATGGTGCTAGAAAAGAGACAGTTTTGTTCTTTTTTAAACAAATTATTTATGTGTCCTCTCTTACGCAATGTACGTATTTTTTTCTTCTTTAGGTGGTGGAGGAGGCCTGTCCACATCTCAACCATCGTCATCTCCTCAAGGAGAGAAACCTCTTCACATGACTCGTTCACAATCGTCGCCGTCACCACGTCGCGGGACACCGCGGATTCTGTCGCCAACTCGGACACGGTCAAGTCCGAAATCGTGAAAACCGTTTTCTTATTGCCTATCGTTGAACTACATGTCATTAACTGTGTAATTGCATCATTAATTGCAGAATTTGTGTCGCAGATGACTTGGGTTCGAATCCCATTGTAGCAAAAATTACAATTTATTTCAAAACTCGTTCAGAACTTAGAGATTGGCCTTTTAATGTGACCTTATAATTATGAAATCCAACCAGTTAGAATCTGCAATGTTTATTGATGTTTTAACTTTATACAACTTCGTGAAGATGTATTAAAAACCTTTAACTTTCAAGTATATCACATATGTGTTAATACGACTTGTAGTTAAACTTTTTACAAAGTCAGTTTGTATTTATGTCTTGGAATAGCTTCTTGGTTTGGCATAGCTGTCCATGGCTTCTTGGTTTTGCATGGCTTGCCATGGCTTCTTGGTTTGGCATGGCTTGCCATGGCTTCTTGGTTTTGCAAGGTATTGCCATGGCTTCTTGGTTAGGCAAGGTATTGCCATAGCTTCTTGGTTTGGCATGGCTCGCCATAGCTTCTTGACTTGAATGTACAATGATCAGCCGGTCATTCAAATTAGTTGATACACGAGGTATGAGTACTTATGTACAATATTAGCTAATATTACTATAGATAAGCAAATCTAATTACGTAGATTGCTTACATGAAGTTATTGTAAATTTGCCAACTTAGCTAAATAATAGTAACAAAAGTTGCATTGATACTCTGTCTGTAATTATCCTTCTCTATACAATGAAGTATTCATAATTGGCTATGAAATACACATTCAGAATCCATGACCGTAAACTGTCTATTTAAACTATCACATAGTTTACGTGTCAGCGTGTTAGTCTGCCTATCTGTGCATATTAATAGGCTGCATATCAGGTTGTTAGTCTGCCTATCGGTGCTTATTAATAGCTTACCTAACAGCCTGTTTGTCTACCTATCTGTGCATATTAATAGGCTACCCATCAGCCTGTTAGTCTGCCTATCTGTGCTTATTAATAGCTTACCTAACAGCCTGTTTGTCTGCCTATCACTACATATTAATAGGCTATCCATCAGCCTGCTAGTCTGCCTATCTGTGCTTATTAATAGCTTACCTAACAGCCTGTTGGTCTGCCTAACTGTGCATGTAATGAGTTACCTATCAGCTTGTTTATCTGCCTGTCTGTGCATGTTAATTCAGGACTGAATAGATAACATTTTCAATTATGCATAAATAATTAAACATTAACTTTGGTATTTATTAGACGAAATGCTGTTCGTGTTCAATAAATTTACCTGCGTTCGGTAAACGACTTCATGTGAATTTGATGTTTTCTGTTGTTGATAATCTTTAATAAGATTCACTCATTACAGAAATTAAAGTTTGGTGCAATAACTACGAATCGTACACAAGAAAATAATAGTCTTTAATAGGCTTGCTAAATTTTTGTGCGTAAGTGGTGCTGACAGGCATTGTAATGTTTAGTGCAGGGGTGTGCAAATTGCGGCCCGCCGAGAGAATTTGTGCAGCCTACGAAGAGATTTGTCAACCTAATGAAAGTGCGGCCCGGGCGATTAATTGAGTGTATCCAGCTGAAGTCCGTGCCACGATTCCAAAGATAGTGCGGTTAGTTTTTTCTACTAGATCGGATGCCATTAACCCTTACAAGATGGTTGTTTAGCTTAATGTCACTGTACTACACAGACTGTGTGATACACATTACTAATATGCATTGTAATGAAATTACCACTATCTGTCCTGAAAGTAGAAATATATGGTTTGTAATATAAATTTTAATAACTTCTAAAATAGTTTCTTGAGTGTAGTAGTAATGATGTACGCAGGTCGGATGCAAAAAAAATCGTTATTAGGTCCTACTGTACTTGGCTCCTTGATCAATCTGCCTGTGGCCCGCAGGAATTGTGGGAAAGTTTAATGTGGCCCGGCTAGTCAGATAATTTGTACACCCCTGGTCTAGTGTTTCTTAGACTAATGTTTGCAACTCAAATGACACAGCCATGATCATATAAAACCTTGCCAAGTTTGACCATGTTCACTAGTTGATGTGCCTTATCTGTTTTGAAAGCAGATTTCTTTTACAATGGAATTTGTTCAGTGTAGCATTGAGATTAGCTTGATAGTAATTTATTAATTATAATTATTAATAATTTATTGAATATTTTAATGCCTTTTACATGATGATCAAATGGATTTTCGAAACAAAGGACCATCAAAATTAGTAAAAAATAATTCATAAAATATATAAATCAGTTAGATATGTACAGCAAACATAAATAGGGAAATTTCTTTTGAATAAATGTAAAGTATCTTCTTAATATCTGTCATCTAATGATACTCCACTTTCGTTGTCAAAGGGTTACATTAATGTGAACATTCCCTTGATAAACGACATAAAAATATGAAAAAAACATTTGAAACCCAACTTTACGGAATGGAAGAAAATGTGAAAAAATGTTGACAAACCTTGGATTTGAACCTACAACCTTTGGATTATAAGTTTAGTGCTATGACTCTTAAATACATTATAAATGCATAAATACATGATATTATGCATTAACATTAAATTAAAGAAAGACGTATTATTGTATAAAACGTGTTGTATATAGTATATAATTCATATTTAGGTACATTTTATTAGGAGTTTTTTAATGAGAGATACTCAATCTAAGGGATTTTTTTATAGATTTTATTTTTGTGCATCTTTATGTCTTATAGGGCCAGCGTAAATGCGCATGCGCCTGCTGATTCTTTCTTTGATACAATTTTCATATATGTATAAATGTAAAATGAAAAAATAGAGCATAGTTGATCACAAAGGGCTAGTGATCATCTCACTGGACTCGTAATCCAAAGGTTCCAGGTTCAAATCTGGAATCAATCATGACTTTCTTATTTTCTTTTCCGTTAAACTTGATTTTAAAAGTATAATTAGTTATTTTCGTGCAGAAACAAAAATGGGTAAAATTTTCTTTAACTTGTTGTAGAATTTGCAATAGGTGAGTTGTTTGTTCTTACGTGTTGTGAATCATATCATTATTAATTAACACAGACGAAGTTTATTGCACCTAATATCCGTCTATACCTGGGAGTAGGGTTTAATAATGCAGGTGCTACGAGTTATTTATTGATTTCAAGCAAGTTAATTAATTTTAGAGCCGCTTTGTATGGCAACGGTAACTGCACTTTTAACTGATGACGACCAGCCTTTCAATACACGAAATTTTCTTTACCTGATGGTGGTTGAGTTTTTCTGGATGGTTGTCCAGTTGACAGAATGGCTAGATATTTGGTTGAATAGCTGTATGGTGGGTCCTCAAGCTTCAAATACAGGGCTTCGAAGAGGGGCCCTTATTTCAAATAAAGCGCCTAAAACAGGCGCCCTTTCTCTCAAGTAAAACTCCTCAAACAGGGATCCTTTATCTCAAGTGAGAAGCCACTTTAAAATTGGATTTTCAGTCTTCCTGGCCTCCCTTTTTAAACTTTAAATTTTATCTTAAGTTATATGAATTATTCAACCATGCAAAGTTTTCCCCCCTTCCGAGCTCGAGGGGCTCTAGTCTATGCTAGCCTGTAGGGTAATCTAGCCCTGGTTATGCCAAGAAAACTCAAGCGAGTTCTGTTAATATCTGCAGTCTACAGTGTTACTAGACAAACGATTAGCTTTGTGTTAATAAATTACATTACTTGGAGAATAAGCTTAATAAAATGGATTTTTTTATTACTGATGCATTCTGGGATCCACCATCAATGACGTCATTGTAGCTTTTTTGCCATTACCTCGAATTACTAAGAAATATCTTTTTGCTACTATAGTAACCCGAACCATTTAAACAAATAAAGTGCCAAGAAAGTACTAACTACGATAGATTTTTAAAAAGATTTTTAAATTTGCTAATATTTCTCTTTAAAGATAACTCGACCTTAAAGTTTTAAATGTAAAATTTGGGTCAAATTTCAGTATCTTCTGACACAAGAATACTGTATTTTTTCTACGTCAGACCTCATTAAAACCGAAGCTTATTGAAACTTACAATGAAAAGCCTCATCAATCATATTCCCCATATAAGGCTGTCATTTTTTAATTTGACTCGTGCACTGAGCTTGGCATTTAATTCCTGGTTAATTTATCTGCCCTGATTTCAAATAAATATGCAAAGAGATGTCTACAAGAGATATAAATCCCATGTTATTTGGACGTAAAATAAAAACTCCACTCTGTCATGTACTTGTCGTTTCAATTACGACTTTGTCTCATGTCATTAGTGAACGTTTCTGTTTAAAAAAATAGTCCAGACCAAGTTTTGGGTTGCTGCTAGCATATGTTGTTTTTTGATCACGTGGAGACTAGAGAAATGGTCTAAGGAACCAATTTCAATGACCATCTTGCTCTGCCCATTGGTCATGCAGGAGCGAGGTTCAAGACGTATTTAATAACTCGTGCACCAGACAGATTATCTCGTGCACCAGCAGTGGTCCGTGTGGGTGCTGGTTCAGAAAATTTTTAGCTATTGCTTTAATAAATAGGCCTACTGTGTGAAACGAAACAAGAGTGTAATTTTATGTTATAATTGTAAATTTAAACAAACAAACGTACAAAAAAGTATACACACCAGGGAGGAAGAGAGGGGGTTCCTGTTGTCTGGGCAACTCAGGATCTCCATACACCTTGCCCAGGCATGCACCCTGGAGACGTTCAAGGATCGGACTGCTCAGCTATAGTCGACGCTGCAGCTCCATCAATGTGATCAATAACTGACTCTCTTGGCGCACACTCCATTGTCTTCCGAGACAGAAGGATGCCAACATATGTGCTTTTTAAAGAAGGCCTAATCTTTAAGCTCAGCATTACTATAGGAATATGAAAAACTTAAGGGGTAAAGATAATAGCAGACTTTATAACGAATTGTAAGATTGTGAGAAAAATTGTAAACGCTTGCACATTGAGAATTCCAAAGTTATGCTACTATGTAAATAACAGTCAAGTAAATTTAAGATTTAAATATAGTTGTACTGTAGATCTAAACTAAAATGTAAAATTAAAGGTTAAGAACTCATTTAAAGATTATGTTTTAAGATATCTATTACAGCTCCTTACAACACTGTATAATGTAATATAATTACAAGGGAACTACAATGTGTGGTTATTATAAAGTTGCATGTCTGTAGATATGTTACTTTACTAACACCGCATTACCTGTTTTACTAACATCTTTATCTTTGTAAACTGTATATTTTTATACGAAATAAACTCATAATAATAATAAGCCATAGTTTCTTACTGTATCTAACCTTTCGCTAACTACGAATCAAAACACGTTAAAAAATTGAAGTGAATAAAAATTCCATTTTGCTGAGCCCTCCTACTGCGTAAGACGATAAATTTTCTAAACATGTCATTGGAGAATAGAGTCCGGCTTATTCATTGTGACGGACACGACTGCAAAACTGTCTTTATTTTATAATAGAGGCATTAAGTGAGTCGTAAAAATGGTTCCTTTTTTCTCAAACAATTTAGGAAAAAAAGCAAAACTGTTAAAGTCCGAATTTATTAATAGAATTGATGTCCCTTTGTACGAAGTCTTAATCAAATCGAACGTGAAACATTAAAGTAAAACAGGACCCAATCTTAAACTACAGCACAAAACAATGTACAATGTAAAATACAGGAAGGAACATACTCTTTTTTTCAAGAATGACTTGCGTGTCACTGATTAAAAGTACGTGAGTTTACAGCTAGTTAGAGATTAATTAATATTCGTCACTGGTAAAAAGTCGTTGCAGTGTGTTAGTGCTGAAGTGTTTTAATCTTTCTGCGCAAAATCTTAATATGTAATACTACCTCAGAAACGTAATTTCGTGTTCGCGTCACTAGTTCTTTGCTGTTACATTCATTTCGCCATTCGTTAGTTAGATAGGTACTAACACCGGCATCTTGGAAACACGTTGCCCAAAAAACAGATGTTATACCTTTCAGTTCAAAGATGTTCGGTTGTGACGTAGTGCACTCATTCAAGAGCTCATGCGTGAGCACAGCAATAAATTTGAAATTTGAATTTTAAACCTAAATTTGCCGAGCTTTTGAATATTCTCAGCCTTAGTAGTTGAAACTATATTTCTGTATAACTCTGAGCTCTGGACATTAAAAGCAAATCATTAAGCTGAAATCGATACGTTTAAAAAGCGAAATTACAGAAACATTTTGGGTATTAGATGGCCAAAGAAAATTTCAAACAAAGATCTATATGAAAAAATAAAAGAAGAACATTGGACAAGAAAAATAAAAAGACGCCCTTTAAGATGGATTGGGCATATGCTTAGACTACCTGATGATATTCCAGTGAAGATAGCTCTTCAACAAGCCATAGAACCAGCTAAAAAACCTGCAGGAGGACAAATGTTAACATATTTAGATTTTGCACAGAAAGATTTAAACACTACAACACTGAACATGATCATGTCCTTGGACGTATAATTCATTGGATGATGATGATGATGATGATGATGATGGTGGTGCTGATGATGATGATGTTGTTGATGATGATGATGATGATGATGATGATGATGATGATGATGATGATAATGATAATGATGATGATGATGATGATGATGATGATGATGATGATGATGATGATGATAATGATAATAATAATAATAATAATAATAATAATAATAATAATAATAATAATAATAATAATAATAATAATAATAATAATAATAATAATAATAATAACCATCAACCAATGAACATTAATGTGCGGAGTTTCCACGTAGTTTCTAAATAATTATAATCAGTATTTAAAAAGCCGTACCTCCTTACCACCAATCTCACGCCTAAATTCTGTGTCCAGTTGCTTGACGCATATTAAAAAAAAACTTTCTTTACCGGTAACTAACCTAACACACTACAAAGACTTTTTACACTTGTCGAATATTAATTAATCTCTAACTAACTGCAAACTCACGTACTTTAAATGGGTGACACACAGTCTACTAGTCCTTACCTGTGACGAATATTAATTAAACAGTTCCCACCTGTAATCTACCTGTATGCGCTCACAATGCAAGCCGTATGTTTTCCCCTCTGGCTGTCCTAGCACGGTTCTCATGGGAATGGACTTAGCAATGTGAAATGACCTAAGCTGCATGTAAACCCTATAAGAAATATTCCGTACGGTGAGGAACTGGGGAGGGGGGTACACGCAATTAATACATCTGCGATGTATCTGATAAAACAAAATGTCAGACGTCTGTATGCTGACGTAGAACTAGACAATAAATTCAAAATAACAATGACTTTTGCACACGCGCGAGCAATGTCGGTTGTCTACAGTTATTCCAGCATAGATAAGGGAACGTAACTAAGTGAATTTAAATTTCGTATTACTAGTAAGTCACATGTCTTTAAACAGAGGTATAATGTATCCTATGGTGGTCAGCATAACCACAAATTATGCTGTTTACTAATGAAACACGGCGGTTTATCAAAAGTAATTTACGAATTATGGTGGGGGCAATTTTTTACCCCCCGGTTACCAAAATTGGTTGTAAAAAATCGTGACCCTATAAGAGTTAAAGTTAAACTAACCCATTGCTTGCTGCTTGTTACATTTTCCCATGAGCCAAACTACAATCTCAAGGTAGATTACATTCATTCTCATCTGTAAGTGTTAAACACACAGCAGGTATCTACCTGTCATGTCTTTACCTATGTGAGCAATGCCTCTTCCCTCTAGCCATTTACAATTCTTTATCTGAGGAAATCTGATACGGTTTGCTTATTAAATGGCGTGTAATATTTCTTGTTAATACACGTTTAGTTATTAAATTTTGTTTAGCCTTTGGCTAAAAGTGGTTATTTTCCCATCAGAATGACCGGAGCGAAGTGCCGAGTTCTTTATTGGGTTTTGCTTGAAGAGTTCAAGTCAGTTCTTCCGAAAACAGACGCTGTGAGCGTTTATCAAACTGAAAATAATCTATTTTTAGAAAACTACTACTTTGACAGGTCATTTGCTACGTCATTTTCTAGCATTGTCTGTTTATATATATATATATATTACTTTTGATAAACCGCCGTGTTTCATTAGTAAACAGCAACAGCATAATTTGTGGTTATGCTGACCACCATAGGATACATTATACCTCTGCTTAAAGACATGTGACTTACTAGTAATATATATATATATATATATATATATATATATATATATATATATATATATATATATATATATATATATGTAATCTTTATTTGCCATTAAAATACATTGATAATCAGCGATAAAAACTTTACAGAGATGATGAATCAGTGTTAGTTAATAAAAACTTACACTGCTAAAGACAAATGCGTCAGTGCAATCTAAACTACTGTGCAGTAATGGAAAGTAACGACGAATAAAATCAAACGTATTTACAACTATGCACAAAAATGAAAAAATTATTATTTAATTAATATGGCCGTGGATACATGAATTCTGAATTAGTGTGTATGTTGTCGTGCTGGTGTGATGGTATTTCATATCTGGTTAATATTAGTGATTTTAATTTTGTTTTAAATGCTGATTGGGACCTGATTTGTTTAACCTGTAATGGTAGAGAATTCCAAAGTAGAATTGCTTGCTTGATTACAGAGTTCGTTCCATAGTGGGTATTTGTCCTAATTTGTTTTAGATTGCTCGTTCTGGAATTGACGATAGGATTCTCACAAAGGTTTTTGAAAACAGTAGACTTTCTCTTGAAACCAAAGTCCGGATCCTTTCAACTTTAGTTGAACCTGATGAAACAAGCTGATCTTTGGACAATCAGGTTAAACAGCAGAAGGAAATTGACGTTTTTCAAAGACAACTCTATAGAAAATTTCTAAGAATTAGGGGCCTGACAGAATATCCATTCGTGATCAGTACGATGTGGTCAAGAATGATCTTTAGAGTATTGGAAACAAATACAAGTAAGAAGACTGCATTGGATTGAGCATGCACCAAGATTAAATGACCTGACCGAATATCCAATGATGATCTGTATGATGTGGTCAAGAAGAATCCTTGGAATAAACAAATACAAGTAAGAAGATTGCATTGGATTGGACATGCACCAACATTACCTCAAGAGTCTCCTCTTTCTATAGCATTACGTAAAACTCCTGAAACGACAAAAAGCCGAGAAAGGATCAGCTACTGATGCATATAGATATACTGCGTAACATAACATACTAGAAATAAAGAAGAGTTGAAATAAACGCAGATGAGTTTGAGCTGAATTAACCATTTTACCTGGATAGGACACTTTGAGGACTGAATTTTGATTTTGTAAGTCCATGGGCTACAGGTACTGTGTGGCCCCAACCCACAGTGAGAATTAGCAAAAGCATGAATGTTGGATTCTTCAAATCAGTTTATTCAACTTATGCCACCTAATACCAACATTAGACACACATTGATGGGTGCAAGCTCAACACAGCAAAAAGAGAATAAATATTCTGATATTTGCAACATTAAAATGAGGTTTTGAATTATTAAATATAGTACGTACAAATTACAATAATTAAATTACTAGTATTTTAACGTGTATCATAAAATATACTTTTATTAGTACAAATTAGCTTTTTTCACCAAATAACCAGTAATTGTAATCAAAATTGCTAGTGTGGCAGGACCAGTAAGTTGGAATAATGGACAAGAAAAGAATTCCAGTGTATTATTATACAGTATATTAATGAATTAAGCCGTTTTTAAAAACATAATTCAGCAAACTTCTACTCTCATTCTGTAGTAACTTTTCACAGAAATTTAATTTCACTTAATCACTGGAGGCCCCTCAGCTGACGGAGGCTCCTAGGTTGCAGTTCATGTCTTAATCTGGTACTGAGTCTGTGTAAGAAAGCTATTCCTGTCAGATACAGCAGAGAACAAACTCTATTAAACTTTTATATCTTCCTACGTCGTCCATCCTTCATTTTAGACGTAAGACCATGAACAATGTCGACAGGTACATTCACCTGCGATGCTTTTTCATACAGGTAGAACCACGTAGAACAGATGATGTAAAATGATTAAATATGCATGCAGTAATGTTACCTGTACCTTCAACCTGTTGTGAGTACAATAATTTAATTTGCTAGGAATATTTTATGACGATAATGCTATTGTGAAGCCATCACGCCAATAGATAAAATTAAATTTTTCATGCAGGTAGTTCATTGAGTGTCGTTCATCCCACGTTGAATCATCTTCCACGAATGTTTGGTAGTGAACAATAATGTTACAGAAAGCGAACGTACTAGGTTATTCCCTTTCATATAATATTAGTGACAAGATGTACGGAACTTAGGTAAATTAAGTAAGATCATCAGTTCATTGAGTGTCGTTCATCCCATGTTGATTCATCTTCCACGAATGTTTGGTAGTGAACAATAAGGTTACAGAAGGCGAACGTACTAGGTTATTCCCTTTCATATAATATTAGTGACAAGACGTACGGAACTTAGGTAAATTAAGTAAGATCATCAGCAACTGGAGTTGGTTCCACCACCAGAGGAATTCGTCTGATTTACCTGCGTCTTCCTTCAATGTCTAATAAACAGTTTTCGATAAACTAAGAGTGCTCTTTAGTGCAAACTGTCTTCTTATAATGATAGTTTTCTGACACTTTTAGCTGCCTAGTTTAAAATGTAGTTTACTTACCCTTTAACACTTAAAATTGCTCAACATATAATTATTTTATTTACCATATTTATTTATTAAAGTATCCATGGCTACAAAAAATTAAATGCATAAAATATCAAAATATGTACGATAATAAACAAGAGAGGTTAAAATGGACACGTGACAGGCATAAAGAGTAAAATTACTACATAATCATGACTGCAGAAACACAAATGATTTGAAAAGTCAATTTTTATAACTTTTTGACTAAATAATTTACTGGAGGCTGCATTTTACAGTGGAGACCCATTTAGGAAGGGAATTCCAGAACTTAACAGCTGTATTAACAAACTAATGTAGAGCTTCAGAACGATTTACATAAAGTCTGTGGCAATGAACCCTAGAAATTCTAGGAGCAAGGGTAAAAAATTCATGTCTAACTAAGTCACTATCCCTATAAATAATTGTGTAGCACATTTTTAGATCGTTATGAATTCTTTTTTCCTCTAATGGCAACATATTCAAAGCTAAAAGTCTGTTATGAATTGAAAACGACTCATGCAATTTCAAAGAGAAAATGGCAAGATATGCCTTTTAAGCGATAGCAATTTTAAATGTGAATAGTCAGTGATAAAGGAAATTTTAATTAACCTTGCTGACAAGGAATTTCTGCGCCTGCGCGTAGGTGTAGGTGACTACAGTATCGCACAAGGGCTATTATTGTGAGCATGGGTGAAGGGACTTGGAAAAAAATCAAGAGGTCTGAAGTGTCACGTGTGCCCATTGTTATGCGCATTCCAATGCGTAGATCCCTCTATTCACAGAAGAGATACCTGGACTAAGCGAGTTTCTGTCATTATTACCCTCTTCTCAACATAATCTGAACGTGTACTGAGTGTAATTAGGATATGAAGGATGAAGTTACCTGTTTACTTTGAATGATGTTAAGACCAAACTTGCAAGCTAAGCAAATACCTTACAACTGTGCAGGAATACATGTAGGCTTGGAGAACTGTATGTATACAGCACTCTGGAAGCTTCATAAGTTACCCTTTTCGAATGAAGTAATGGAATACGCAAAGAAAAATCTGATGGCGTCATCATAATTGCCGACATCGTCATCTTCATTATTATCAGTATCGTAATTGTTATACAGTTTTGATTAATGTAGAAAAACCTTTTGTTTGCTGATTAATTTAATAAATTTATTTTGGAAAACTCTCAACTCAAAGTCAACAGAATAATAAAATCCAAAAGCCCTGCCTAGTCGCATAGGGGTAAATATGTTTATTAAAAAAAATAGGAATGGTTGCTAGGGAGACTGAATACTAGGCAATAGGGTTGCTACGTGACGTGGCTCTAACGACTGGTTACTAAGTGACAAGGTTGCTAGGTGACGTGGCTCTAGTTGACTGGTTACTAAGTGACAAGGTTGCTAGGTGACGAGGCTCTAGCTGACTGGTTGCTAAGTGCCAAACTTGTTAGGTAACGAGGCTGTAACTGACTGGTCACTAAGTGACAAGGTTGCTAGGTAACGAGGCTGTAACTGAATGGTTGCTAAGTGACAAGGTTGCTAGGTGACGAGGCTGTAACTGACTGGTCGCTCAGTGACAAGGTTGCTAGGTGAAGTAGTTGCTAAGTAATTGGTTGCTAGGAGACAGTGTGCTAAGTGATAGTTTGCTGTAAATGTTTCATGAGTTCTGCACCCTTAATTACATCACTAGATTTCTCTGCAACACTATTCGATAGAAATAGTTTAACCCTTCATGATGCTAATTAAGTTGTTCAATTAAAATTACTTTCATCAAGTACGTTTTGCTACATTAAATAGATTAAAATTAATTTCGCAATTTTTATTAATTTCGTAATATTAATAATTTTAATCCACGAAAAAATGGATCCAAACTCTATTATTATTGCTGTCATCATGTTCATTACAGTTTGAATGGTCATCATCATCAGCATCATCATCATTGTCTTTGTCACCATCCTCATCATGAAACGCCCAATTTGAAGAAATAATGTTCTCTATAATCACTAGCCTATAGGTTGCCTACATTAAAAACATGTCATAAAAGGCTTACTGCTGCTACAAAAGAACAAAAATATAGGTGCTGGCATGCTAGTAGTTAAGTTTCTCTCCGACCTAGTGCGCATGCGCCGTTGACCAGTCTAATTCTCACGCTTGAAAGTACACTTGGACAAGCAAAAACACTCAGGCTGATGAAGAATCAGATAGACTCTAACCTTGTTTACTGATTAATAAGTGAATCAGACGAACTGTCAAGAGAATTTGGCTTAATTGCCTTACTATTGCTTCAGTCCAGCACGCTAATTTACCGTTTCATATCTAAACTTATTTTAGTACAGCCGAAACATTTATATCTGTAGACGAAAATAATTAAATTTTAACTGTTAGAAGACAGGCCAAGTCTTCTGTGAAGTCAGACTTATTTGAATATTAGGGGAAATGGGGGAAGGATTTAGTAATAAAAGTGTGATAATTACTAGTAAAATCACTTTAACGTCACGATCATTTCACGCTAGAGCGCTCCCATTTTGAAAGGACATTCTTCCACCGGTGACGTCATTCATCGAGCGAATGAAAGCCGCACACTTTCAATCTCCGTCAAAAGTATTATATGTTTCTACAAAAAAAGTTATACAGCTAATTTTGCGATATTTTTGCTTCAACATTAGGTAAGCTGCAGAAGTTTAATTAGTTTAAGCAGCGCACGCTTACGGAAAGTCACGATGAGTTTACGAAAAGTTACGAAGTCCAACACTTACGTCAGAAATTTTCAAGCGAATGGCTTCTTCCTACTGGGCCTGAAAATTTCTGTACACCGGTAGTATAAAATAAACTTTGCTTATGTGAACAGCTTAGCAGCAAATTTCTTTGTTTATAGTTTTCTAAGTTTAAGTGAATACAGTAAAATAAACCCTACATATATAGGTTTTACACGTCAAATGTAGGCACAGGAAAGTTCAAATGTGACTTAGGTAAGTCAAATGTAGACATAGGAATTTCGAATGTGTTTTGGTAACTCAAATGTGACTTAGGTAAGTCAAATGTAGACATAGAATTCTACGTTTTTTGTCAATGTTTTACAAAAAATGTCGGCAGAAAAGAATAAATCGGTTCCCACTTGCCAATGAACAGTGAATCACTAATTAGTTTTTTAAGTAATGCATTAGCACTGCATTAATGAATTAGTTTCTCTCAAGAAACATTGCTTATTTTAAGAATGTATTGTTTTCTCTAACAGTTCCAATGGTATGTAAAGTTTGCAGAACATTAGTGAAGTATTAGTAGTCCTATAACGTTGTTATTTTAACTTAAGAGCAATTATTAAATTGAAATTAAAGATTAAATTTAACATCCTT
>JAQGDQ010000284.1:255000-282500 GCA_030141605.1 Tubiluchus corallicola
CATTCAAGGAGCACGTATACTGCAACAGATGCAAGCAATCAACTAGATACCGACCAACCACAACCATCTACATAACGTAAACCCTTCGTTCCAATGTTGGAATTCTTGGCAAGTTAACTGCTTGTATAAACTCTCTTTTTTAATTGACCATCCATTACATCAACAAATAGGCATATTAATTGCACCACCTTAAATTGTATTAACAACGTTGCTCTTCTTTTGTATGTAGGCCAGCACCCCTTGCCTTGGACACAGTTATAACATGCTTTACAGTGCTGAAAACGATAGAATATCAAAATCACTATACGCCTGTCTTGTATTGCACACGACAAAATTATCCCCTATGCGCTATTATACCGAGGAATTCTTTTCAAAAAAGCTGGTTTAGTGAATATACATTATAATAAAGTTGCCATAATGAAAGTTATAATTTCTCTCTCAAACCAGTTCGCGTACAGTGAGAAAGCCAGGGAGGTGGTGCGTGTAAGAGGGGTTATCAGAGGAGGCACGAATCTTGGGAGGACGAAGGCGGCATCCGAATGGTGTCACGGGTCAAGAAAGGGCAGATACGCAGCAGATTAGGGAAGATTTAGAAGAGGCGACAGATGTAGATCTATAGGAGGTTCTGCAAAACGTCAGACGAAAAGAATGAGGTCATTATGTTTTACTAAATAAGGAAAACACGTAATGATTTAGGCCTGTGTTGTAATTGTTAAAAGAAAACTCATTATTTCAGTATTGTAAGAAATTGCTGTAGGACTCCAAAGTAACTTTACGAAAAACTATGCACTAATTTTACTCATAAACCTACTACGTCACAGCCTCGATTTGATTATTATATCTGTCTACTCAATAGACTTAAGAGTCGCTTACAATAAGGGCATTAGAAAATTGTTTAAATTTAGGTGTGACTGTAGTTCATCTTGTATGTGTACCATTCATAAACTCCGCAATTTATGCATGTACAAAGAACGGCAGCATGTAGTATTCGATACTGTTTATTGCTTGACATTCAAAATAATATTATACATATTTTGTAGCATTAAAAATTAACGAAAGGTTTTATAAATCGAATTTTTTTAATTTTCATAATTTACTGGGTCGTTGTAATGCGTTTTTATTATAGTAAAAAGCCACTATTAGTGAATTAATTTCGTTTACATTGTCTTTTGTATACAATAATGTAACTAGCGTGTCCACTTGCATGTGTGTTTTTGTTGTTGTGTGCTCTGTTTTATTGTAATTGTAGTCTTATGTTTTAATGTGCTATATATATATATATATATCCCTTTAAAAACACACACACACACACACACACACACACACACACACACACACACACACACACACACACACACACACACACACACACACACACACATTATTATATATTATTTACTATATATATATATATATGTTTTAAATAGATTTTAAGTCTGAAATAAAATGTGAATTGAATTGATTCCATGATTTGATGACGTCATGAATTTGGCGTATCAACTCACATATTATAGTGTTGATTACCGCACTGCAAACTCTATTTTACCCCCAATATTTTCAGCTGGTCATAGTAGAAAAAAACGCTTAAAGCTGTGCTACCACGATTTTTACAAAAACTTTTGACCACAAGTACAACTTCGTGCCTTTTCGTCTTGTTAAACGAATCAGATGATGTTTTCAACTTTTCCATTCAAATGTTAATCCATCACCGTTAATTTTTAATATACTAATCTATTTATAAGAAAGGACAGGAGACTAGATGACCCTATGGTCCTTCCCTGCCCTGCTGCATGATTATAATTACTTAATATTTAAAAAACTTTTGATGTTAAACTAATTGGAGAAAATAAATGTTTCTATGTCTATGTTACGTCATATTTAACTGGCGCATGCGCATAAGAAAGATTAGTAAAATTCATTACAACCTGCATAATTAGCGTCTGTTATGTATGTGATAAACTGTAGTTCGTTCAACTCCTATAGGTGTTACCCCACACACCTACGTGTTATATGCTCAACGGTTGGACACAATCATGTTCAGAGTAATAATTATTATAGCGCAGGATGAAATCATTTTATTAGTCCAGCATGTAATTCAGCTGAACAGAATAGTGGCCCATAGAACTGTGTTGTTTACAGCTTGTAATCCTGTATGAATTTATTACATGTATGAATTAATGGGGGTGAACAGAAATACAATTATTTATGATATGCGGATAGTTCTTTAGAGGCCTGTAACCTCAGGATATATCGTCGTTTTTCAACGCACTGCTATAATACTATGGTCTACGGCCATATCACGTTGAAAACACCTGTTCTCGTCTGATCACCGAAGTTAAGCAACGTAGAGTCTGGTTAGAACTTGGATAGGAATACCAGGTGCTGTAGGCTTGCGGGATGCCCACACTGTATTTCGACACTAGGCACAAGCAGCCAACGGCTAGAGGGCGGAGGATGTCAAGTGACCCAACGCCCATGTGAAGAGGAGTAAACCTTCCAAATCAGGAGTGGAGCCCCGAAGGCGGACCAGTGCAGCATGCTCACTGACTCCGGCAGCTCCTGCAGCCAACCTGGTGCCAAACGTATCGCTCCGCTTTCCTTTGGACTACACCAGGGAGGAAGAGAGGGGGTTCTTGTTGTCTGGGCAACTCAGGACCTCCATACACCTTGCCCAGGCGTGCGCCCTGGAGACGTTCAAGGATCGCACTGCTCAGCCACAGTCGACACTGCAGCTCCATCAATGTGATCAATAACTGACTCTCTTGGCGCACACTAAAAGATAACGAACATAATTAATGATAATGATAAACTAATGTTCTATGGTTAGCTCATGCAAATAATGATATGTTTTCTTCATATTGTACGAAATTTTTGTAAGATTTCATGGAATTCCAACACCCTAAATAGGCCCACTGTTTACAATATTATCTATTACATTTTGACCATTGAACGTATATTTGCATATTAGTTTTTTTACCTGCAAATAAAAGATTACAATTATAACAAAATTGAAATAATCAGTCTTTTGGTGCAACATTAAACGAAAAAAATACAAAGTAAAGGTCTAATTTGTTCGTCAAAAGTTGCACAGGCGTCTGTAATCTAAGTCTGCGCATGCTCGAAGCGTGGTATACAGACATTAAAAAGTTTATCTACCTGTTCGTCCTTCACATAATGCCTAGAAAGGGTCATTCTGGCTCAAACTATACCACATGTGGCTTGCAGTTTACAGCCCTACACTGTAATAGCCACCGGTCAAGGGCTGACCCGTAGTGACGCAGTGTTTTTGCTTTTCCAACTTGGTGAGTTGCTGTTTTATTAAATAATTCATCAAAAGTATTTGAAAATTTCCTCATATAGGAAAGCAGAAGCGGTCTTGGGCCTGTGGGGTTCCCCGGGGAAGACGCCCCACTGAGTCCTCTGCCTCAGGTAAAGATTACACTTACGATGGGATAATTGGCGGAAGTTGTTTGGTCTCTCCTGTTTTCTCTCTACATGTTTACTGTCATGCCTCGTCTCTCTCCCATTACTCTCATTGCAAATCCCTTTACGCCAAAACCTTCCACTTTACTGTCTCTTAATAGATTTAAACAATGACAAGCGTTTTTATTATACGTTCTGTGACAAGAGATATACTTTAGTTGGGCAACTTCTGTTATTTAGTAGTAGTAGTAGTAAAATCTTTATTTGCCATTTTAAAAACATTGACCATCATAGTAAAAGACAGACAATCAGAGCTAGTTCATATAAAAACATACACTGTTCTGGGCAAATGCGTGTGGTGCAAGCTAAGCTATAAGTGCAACTAGAAATTCAAAAATAAAATATAAACTAGTTTAGTAAGGTCTAGGAAAAATGAAATTATGATTTGAGTAAGTATCATCGTGTTCGTATGTCGGATGCCAAAACGAGTCATTAAATGTTTTTTTTTAATTTAGACTTGAATATTTATAAAGAGCTGATGTGTTTTAGTGATGTCGGTAATGAATTCCATTTAGTGTAAAAATGTTGAATTCTGCATGAACTCTTTGCCTGTGAAACAGATATTGATCTTTTACGGTGGGGCAAAATAATACAATCAGGGCCTATTTCGGGGGGGGAGTGGGGATACTTCCCCAGGGCCTCACCCTCCAGGGTACCTCGTGTCAAGGTAACATTTTTTTGCTTTATGCGAACATACCTGCCCCCTCTCTCTCCCTACCTCCTTCCCTCCCTCCCTCCCTCCCTCCCTCTCTCTCTCTCTCTTTCTCTCTCTCTCCCCCCTCCCCCTCTCTCTCTCTCTCTCTTACCGCACGCGTGCCATTTGCCAGTATTGACAAGTATTAAGGACTGGTCTTGAGAATAAAGCAGTTTTTCTTTCAATTATTCTTTATTTTAACAACTGTATAACTCCATATTTGGCTGAAATAGGCCCTGAATACAATGACCACAGATTTAGCTAAATGTTAATGTTTAGTGATACCATAGAAGGGTTACCAAAAGCTCACATAATAAGAAATGGCTTTCTATAGAGTATAAAATTGATCACTCGTTAGTTTTTGAGCCAATAATTTCTTGCATCCTTATTCGTTTATAGTGCCAATTGTCAGTGCAGTCGCCTGAATTACTTTACACTGTCTATTATCAATGCATCGTGGTTAGGTTTTTGATTTTTACAACCCAGCCACGCTGGTATTAGATTTGATGTAAAATTTGATAACATCATCAAAGCGACGCATTTTATTGTGCTAAAGTGTGCATTATAATCCAAGATGAAGAGGAATAATGGAATCAGATTCGGATACGTACCGACATACACGCTTTTAAACCAATAAAATACTCCTAGCCGCCCTTAGGGCAAATTGTGATTCAGCCCCGTGGAAGATGCTACACTAAGCTTGGCCAAAAAAACTGGTTTCAAGGCAATTTTATATCGATTTGAGAAAATTGACCATCTTTTGCAAAATATAATTTCTATCAGATTGCCCAAATTTGGAAATAATTTTGTATTTATTTCAAAATTTTGAACTTTTATTGTATTGTTCGCGAAAATTCTACACAAAAGGTCACGTCTATAATTTGGGACAAAAGCGGATTTCCTTTCCGAAAGAGATTAACAATATTTTAGGTCCTAAACATATAAGCAACAGAAAAATTCGTATATGCTACCAACAATTCCAGCTAAGCCTTGAACTTGAAGTAACCACCGATTTGCTACAAAATGGGCATAAAAATAACCTAAAAAGTGAATAACTAAAGCTAATTTGGGCTAAAATTTGGCTACTTTTGTAACAAGTCATATTACTTGTTTTATTAAGTTGAAATGTGCAGAATGCTTCGTCATTTTTGTGACTTACACGTGTAATGAAAAGTATCTCTCGAAGATTTTAAGATTGTCCAAGAAATTTTCCGAGTAATCTACAGCAAAAAGTTTAGTGTGACACGCTTGAATGCACCCAAACAGCAATGACGTAAAACTCGATTGTTTTTCAAAACATTCGATTATTTATGTTTCTCAAAGTCTAACTTCGCCTAGCTTAGGAGACTGCAGAGGAAAAGAAACGTTTTGGTCTACATAGATTTACCTTTCTACATGGCTGTTCTTTGCAGCTTTGTTAGAGTTATACTGCCAGTAGAGCGTTGCTTATGCCACGAAAAATGTTTAGGTTAGAACCCGTATGAATGTTGCAAAACATTGGTGTAGGACCTGTGATATTCTTGTGCGTTTGAATAAGACCTGATGAGTAGAGTAGAGTAGAGTAGAGTAGAGTAGAGTAGAGTAGAGTAGAGTAGAGTAGAGAAGACTACTTTATTTAAAGTCGATCATACAAACTGTAAATAGAATCTTTTACAACCCACTGATAAAGAATAGGAAAGAAATACAAGATAAATATAGAACTGTATAAAAATAAAGCATTCATCTGCATATGTAAAGAAATTAATAAAACTTAACTTGATATTTAGAGCTAAAATTACGTAAGCGTAGACTGCATATAATACACAGGTAAGCAATGTACATAAAAATTTAGCAGAACATTGTACATTATTACAAAGAGAACATCTCCAAGATTCTCTATTCCATGTCAGTAAAAGTCTTTTAAAAAGAGTAAAATGATATTTAAACCAACTTTCATGGCGCAGTGTTCGTAATGTCAAATTAAACTTAATAGTTGTCTTGTGCGCCTAACTCGTTTAAGCAAAGAATTATCATTATTCTTCTACCTTAGCATCGATACGTGTTTTCTAAACCCTCAAGGTGAAAGTGGTCAGGCCTCGAAGCTAAACAACTCTCTCGAATCGGCTGATATATCCGCGCGCAATTATGTCGCGTGACAGCTGTCTTGCAGCTCTATTGGCCGCTGATTCAGTTCATGAACTGGACGATAATTACCCGGTCATTTGACGACTGTATAATTTCAAAACCGGCCCACAGGACACGATACTGGCCTTAACTACAACCCTACAGCCAAGCGACAGGAAAACGAAGTTGTAATTTCATCCACTGGTCCTTGTATTCCACGCTTGTAGGGTGTTATCTAGTTAAGTACCAGTGTGGCCATGACTGTAGCATACTGACTGGAATCACAGCCCATTAGATACACAATATTTAATTTTCCATGTCGGTTAACTTACATGTGTTATAAATGAGCAGGTAGAATGAATTTGGGCATCCTATGAACCCATTCACCTCCTACCCACGCTCCCATTTACCTGTTTTGGCGATGCTAATATCGACATAAATCATCGAAATCGCGAAAATTAATTTCGAGTTTCTGTTTTTGAAAAATGTTTCCACTGGCATCAGGACGTTTAGTGTTAATATAGCATCGGAATGACGGTCGGTTTTCTCAGGTAAACGGAATGACTGATTGCGTTTATTGTCTAGTAGACAGGTGCGCAGTAGGTGAAATGAGCACGCGAACACACCTGTTGCTATTAAAGTGTATACTGTAGCCGATGCATAGAGGCTCCTTTATATAAATGATAAGATTGGATTACCCTGTGTGAATAGAAATTGCTTTGAGTAGCTACTTGAATTCAGTTTGGACTATATTAAGGTCACAAAGGGGTGCCAAAATAAACGCAGAAGATATAGAGACGGTGAAATTTGAACGGGAAGTTGATAAAAGTGAAGAAGGCGCTTTTTTAAACATTTCTTTTGGTATTTTGTGAACTGAGTGCTGAATTTAGTCTTTGTTACACATTAATTTCGGATAAGAAAATTACGATAAAATTCGAACTCTGTCATAATGAAGTACAGCACTGTGGTCAACACTTTCCATGTATAATATAGGGTGTTGTACCAGACAGATTTTTTACAGCAACTAAAAACTAGTACTAATAAGTTCATGTTCAAGTTAATTCTTGAATACTACCTGACTGTTATTAATATTTTTCAACTTAATAACAGAAATATTATTACAGCACTGTGGTCAGCACTTTCCATGTACAATATAGGGTGTTGTACCAGACAGATTTTTTACAGCAACTAAAAACAAGTACTAATAAGTTCATGTTCAAGTTAATTCTTGAATACTACCTGACTGTTATTAATATTTTTTTAACTTAATAACAGAAATATTATGAACGTACTCATAGAAACATAACCAACTGATAGAGCGTACATGCACACATAATTTCGTTTATGCAGACTGTTTATTGCACATTCAAGTTTATTCAACATTTTGGGCAGATGTATTGCATAAGTGATATGATTGCAAATTTTAATATTCCTAGCTATGATATTATTACACGAAAGATAGCAGGATTTATTATATATAGGCTGGCAGAACTAGCTAAATCAATTGATAATTTGTGTGTTTAGTTATAGTTATATGGACGAATTAATGCAAACTATGTTTTGCACTGTGAGATAAACATCTTTTACCATTTTAAAGGGGCGACTTTTATTGTTTTTGCCTCTGTGTGTTGTATTTATAGTGATTTGTCGTGTTTATTGTGTTTTATATGTAAGTGTGTATGTATGTATGTATATATGTAAATACTTTTATTAATTTCTATCGTGATTCTATAGCACAGCTGAATGTTTTCCAAATTTTTATATAAAGCCATGCTATGCATATTTATTGTGTTTTTGCGTTTTATATGTAGGTGTGTATGTATGTATAGGTGTAAATATTTTTATTAATTTCTATCGTAATTCTATGGTATAGCTGAATGTTTTCCAAATTTTAATATAGTGCTATGCAGTTTTAAATGAATGAAATAATTTAAAATAAAATCAATAACAAACAATTACTAAGTTGGTGCCTGTTTTCTAAGACTCTGAATAATAGCGTGCTTAGTTAGTATTCTATAAGATGACAGTTGCACAGCCTCCACAGGATCAGCATGTCAACTACACATACTTGCATATCGTCATCATCATCATGTAGCTCTCATCAATATTAACTTCTTTGCGGCTTCCGTCATGCGTGCGTATACAAATGTAGCGCTCATTTTCATCTCTGTTCAATGAATTATTCAAGGTTATTTTTGCTTGTGCCTGGCATATCTCACAATTATGCAGCAGTGAATAAATTATAATGAATCTGCACAGATGTCACATGTAAACCTGCTACGAGTTTAGACATAGAGTTGTAAATCGTCCCAAATTAGGGAAGTAAAATTAGGTATGGTGGCCTTGTCTTCTACACAAGCTCTTAAAACATTATCAACCGAAAAACTTTTCAGTCAATTCAGTCAAGTACGATTAAACGTTTTCAGTTCTCTAAATGCCATAAATTTTACCCAGACTAACGTTTTTGTCTTGGCTCTGCTAGAAACTCATCTTATTAAAAGGCACAAAATATGATGGCTGGTCTATTTTGCAATATTTGTACAGGCTGCCAGCTCGACATCTCGCGTCATCAGCACCATTTCCAGGATAAATCCAACAAAACAGCTGAAACTGAAATTGTTAAAAGATAAAATTAAGCTATTTTGAGCAAAACAGACGAAACTAAACTTTGGAAAACACAAATAATCGTTAACAGAGTCGAATGTTTTGAAAAACAATCGATTTTTATATCATTGTTGTTTGGGTGCATTCAAGCGTACCACACTAAACTTTTTGCTGTAGATTACTCGGAAAATTTTAAGATCGTCGACAAAAACTCCACTTTTTATTGCGACCGAAACGCCACAAAGATGACGAAAACATTCTATACATTGCAGCTTAATAAAACAAGTAATATAATCAATTATTATTAAGATGTTTTCTCACTAAGACAAAATGTAGGCCAAAAACTGTTTTGTCCATATACACCGTGTACACGAGACCAGTATTCTGAAGATGTTCAACTCTTCCTGTGGAATTCGTTTTCGTTAAAGACGTTTGCCAGTGTTGGGGGTACAAGGTCTTACTTTCCTTACCTGTCCGTGGTGCTCACAGGATTAAGACATGTAAAACTACGCTCAAATCCATTTGTTTGCTTTCTTTAAACTCTTTAACAACTCAAAACACAACCAGAATTGCTATAAATCCTCTCCGTAGAATCACCCAAGAAAAAAGTGACTTTAAATTAAAATATAGACGAAACAATTCTTATTATAATTAGATAACGCATTTTTTGTGACAAACCAAATCTTTTAAGCTGGGCGAACCACTTTTAACAATTCTTTACGACCACACTATACTGCACTTATGCCACTTAAGGATACTCTTGCATGTCTCAGTTTTTTTACGAAGCAAAGTTCACGGAGGACACAACGTGCTGTGCGACAAGACAGTAAATCTATGACAAGATGGATTTGTGGCCATTTTATGATCTTGTTACAACCTCGTAGACAGTCGCGTCTTTGACAGACATTCACCGACTGTTTTTCTTTTATTCCAGAAGCGGTTTTCTGTGGCATGTTTACTGGAATTTGCTTCCATCTTGCAGTCAAGATGGTATCTTTGATACACTATAACTGTTGCATCGCTTAATAGCATCTCCCTGTTTGTTGATAAGGTATATTTACTAAAGCATGTTGTTATTAGTAATCTAGTGACAGGGAGGTTCCACAACATCAAATTTTTGGAACATCCGCTTACTGGTTCTGCCCCTGCTTTGCTGAGCAAATGTTTTTCAATGCGGCCTGTGTTGCTCTGTGAGCATTGAGTGAGTCTGAACCGAAATTAGGTGCATTACACTTGCCTACATAAACCCGCTTGTCGAGTACTTAGACATGTTTAAAGAAACATAGTCTACAAGTACACCTTGTTGAAGTTGAATGGCTTTGAAAATGCCCGCAGTATTACAGCAGGGGAACTGAACAAGCCGCTCCATTATTCAATCATTGGTTTAGTGCTTTTTTATCCTAGCCGAATAAAACTTGGTTTATGTTGCACTGTCCTGGGTATTCTTTCGAGTAAGCAACTTAGTACAATGCAAAGTGTACTAAATGGTACTCAACTGCCCATCATAAAAAAGAATTCTTAGCTGGTGTCATTGTGCAACAAGCTAAGTTCTATCTTTTTGTCAGGAATTGGTGAATCGACTATTTTAAAACAAGTCTTTGCACCAATTCATGCAATGAAAAAATATCAAGTTCACATCCTGGGAAGATGGGGCTCTAGGAGTGAAATGAGGCGGAATGGCATCGTCAACAACAAACAAACAAACAAACAAGCAAACACATAAACAAACACATAAACATTAACAACAACAATAATTTTTAGATGCCAAATCAGCCGAACCTTGGCACCAAAATGAAACTTTCAGTTGTCAATGGTAAGTTGTGACACATGTAACCGCTTCAGTCAATTAAGCACAAAAGTGTTAGTTTTCAATTAAGCATCTTCTTTAAAACTGACTCAGTCAAATATCTTGTTTACTCATAATTTGATTCTTCTCCCCCAAAGTGCTTTTGTGTGACCATTTTTAATACTTGCGAGAATTAATGTGGAACAATCTAACAAGCCCTGCTTTTTGATTGCACGCAACACATTTACATTCGTATATAAGTGAACAGTGTTTGAGGCTTTTCCTGTGCAGTATTTCTTATTTGTATTACGTTCATTGTAGGTCCTTTCACTAGATATTGTACATGAAACTATTGTAAATGTGTAATGTGAAATAAATGACTTAAAAAGGACTAATTGTTATTTGTTCAGTACGCTCGAGCCACAATATTCCTTTGTAAGGTCTTTACTATGTCTTTAGTAAACGCCTCTTTCGCTGTTAATTAAATCTGCTTTGTTTATTTGACTGTAATGTAATGCATGTAATACGTAATAGTGGTTCAGTAAACAAACATATACATACATATATATGTATAGTAAATAGATATATCACCACGTAATAGTGGTTCAGTAAACAAACATATACATACATATATATATGTATAGTAAATATATATATATATATCACCACGTAATAGTGGTTCAGTAAACAAACATATACACACATATATATGTATAGTAAATATATATATCACCACGTAATAATGGTTCAGTAAACAAACATATACATACATATATATGTATAGTAAATATATATATGACCACAAGCCTGGTTCAAGGTTTTTACAAATCGCCTTGTATAGAATAAGATGAAATCTCTCTAAAATTTTTTGCAGTTTGGTGAATTCATCATTGTGCAATAACGTGCAATAACTGTCTGTACGTCTGAATTTACGCGTTGCTGATTATTATGCAAAAACTTCCGAATCAAGCCAAGCATTGAATATCACCTCTAAAAACTCGTCCTGTGTGGTGGGAACTAGAATCGAGTTTGAAATCACGAAATTGTAGCAAATCAAAGAGCGTTGCTGCTGCTTGAAATGATGCATTTTTATAACGATTTCCTAATAGCTGTAATCAAACATAATGTGTCTGCTAAGAATTATCATACTATAGCTGTAATCAAACATAATGTGCCTGGTAAGAATTATCACACAATGCTGTTCTCGGAAAGTGGCGAGTAACTTTTTTACCTGAGCGATTGTAGATACAGGTGTATAAACCATTCTACCTGTAATTAAGCTGTACAGTCAGCATCTCAACATCCGGCTTAAATTTTTGGCAACTGTTATGCGTACAGCAGACAGATAAACAGATACTGTATCACAGCTTTAAATAACAATGAATCTTTGAAATTTTCCCAACAAAAACTGGCTCATATTTTTAAATCTTAACATATTTATAATTAGGGCCTATTTCAGCCTAAGCGAAGCCCGGGGAAGTGGGGCGTGTGAGGCCCCCTCCCCCCGGGCGCCACCATGGTTGGCGCCCATAAAATTTTTGAACTACTAGAACGCCGGAGAAGCATTTTCGAAGAGAAAATATGGAGTTATACAGTTGTTAAAGAAAAGAATAATTGAAATAAAAACTGCTTTATTCTCAAGACCAGTCCTTAATACTTCTCAAATAGTCAAATCAAAAACAAGAAAAAAATGTTACCTCGGCGCGAGGCGCCCCTGGAGGGTGAGGCCCCGGGGAAGTATCCCCACTTCCCCCCTCCCCCTCCCCCCCGTTTATAATATATCTTATTTTGTAGTGTATGTTAGTTAGTGCAACTAGAGAATAGATCAGCCACCTGGTCATTGTTGAACTTAGACGCGTTCAAAATACTGGAATAATTTTGCGAAAATTTCTTTAATAGCACTAATTTGGCTCTTGCATGTGAACTCGCCCGTAAAATGGCGGTGTCAAATTGTTAACCTGTTACTGTATAAAATCTTCCAAGTTTTTGCCCAGCGAGAAACTTCTCCAGGGCTCGGAAAATCACGGGATCTTTGTTCGGAAGATTGGCATCCGTTCAACTTACGACTACCAATTAAAATATTCTAATTTGTATCAAACATTGAACGTGGTTAATCCGCATTAGCACGAGTTTCTTGTATTTGTTTACTGTCAAGACGACTAAACGATCTCGTTTTGTGAGGTGTGCATCTTTCTTGCTGTCATAATTGCAAACTGTGTGAAAATGCCTTAATGACATAAACGATCATGTTTTCTGAGGTGTGCATCTTTCTTGCTGTCATAATTGCAAACTGTGTGAAAATGCCTTAATGACATTGTCGTCTCAAGCAGCTTTGAGATAATCCACAAACGAGAATTTTTCATATTTGAAAAAATAGTCAGAATCCTGACTTTTATTATCAATCATAGTGGCAAGACACCAGTACGAATAATAATGAATATAATAGCTATTTACAACGAGACTGTATATACAAAGTTTTACATAAGTACTTCACGTTGCTAGTTTAACTCTCGCGTGTACATAAAGAGACTACTACCATGGCACGCACATGCGCAGAAACGTCCATGAGAAATCACCATGCTAAAATGATAATTGACGAAGAAAAGGCATTTGAAAAGGCCATATCAGTTTATATCCAGTTTTAACACCTTGGCAACCATTACCAACCCTACAACTGAACTCTCTACAACTACAGCAATTAAGACACTGGTTTTTGCAGAAAAAAATTAATACGTCAAAATAGGAATCGTGGAAACGAGTCTGACGGAGAGACGCAGAACAATGGCGTCTTTGTTATGCCGGGTAGAGGAGCAGGGTAGAGAGGAGCAGGAGTGTTTGAGAGCATGATGTCAGTGGCCACACCAGGCGAATATAAATTACTATAATATTTAACTATTATTCTCATTAAATTATACTCTTCGAATACATAGGAAATGTGACGAATAGAACTTTGATTTCTGACTTAGAATTATTCCTAAACAATAACAGTTTAGCGGAGATCTATAATTTAGGCAAAACGGTTGAAATCAGCACTTTTCACATTTCACACAACATTTACAGCGGGGGACCCTAAAACAACGAGGGGCCCTCATAAGGTAAATTTGTTTGACTATCTAGAATTTGTAATCTAAATTACATACAAAACACGATACAATTGCGCAATCGTATAAAATCTAGCTCAACGTTTTTAACTATAAATTAATTTACAAATACATAATGTACAAAAATGACAAGGCACTTAATTTACTTCTCCGACATATATTACAGATAAATAGAACTCTACATGGGTGGGTGGGGGGTGGGGCGGATGCTACACCTCCGTGGCAAGCATTGACTCGTTCGTGGGTGCGGGTACCCCGTGATGATAATGTTTTTCTATGACGTATACTGTAGGCGTGTCAGAGCGATGCGATTTGTCCACGTAGACCTCAATAGGCTGTTCACTTGTTCGACTGCAAGAAAAAGAAAGTTGTGTCAATTATTATGTATGACTAGTAATATGTACAGCACAGAGTCAACAGCAGCAGCAACACCACCACCACCAACAACAACAACAACATCTATGCCAAAAATATTTCATAAAGACAGCAACCGAAAATGATGATGACTACATCGTAGCAAAAACTGCAATGTAAATTTATTATTTGCATATCTGTAAAAATTAGATGAACAATTCTTTTTTGGTAGTTATTGTTTTGATATATTGTTGTCATGTTAGTGGAATGCTGCTATTGTTGCTGTTGTTGTTGCTGCTGCTGTGGTAGTTGTTGTTGTTGATGCTGTTGTTGTTATAGTTGCTGTTGTTGTTGCTGCTGCTACTGTTGTTGTTGTTGATGTTGCTACTGTTGTTGCTGCTGCTGCTGTTGTTGGTGGTGCTGTTGCTACTGTTGTTGTTATAGTTGCTGCTGTTGTTGTTGCTGCTGCTGCTGCTGCTGTTGTCGTTGGTGTTGCTACTGTTGTTGCTGCTGCTGCTGTTGTTGTTATAGTTGCTGCTGTTGTTGTTGTTGTTGTTGATGTTGCTACTGTTGCTGCTGCTATAGTAGTTGGTTTTTAGTTACAAACAAAAAAGTAAGAGCAGCATAGGAACAAGCTAAGAAGACACACATGTTAAATGTTTTCAAGACTTAATCACATACGAAAGAGTTCTTATCCAACTTAACAAAGTTTAACATTTCAAACATGTCTGCTACGAAGGTCATTTCAGTTTGTTCACACAGAAAATGCAGGCGACGGTTCACTTATACCGCCAGGATATCCGAAACATTTAAATTACAGGCTGTTTTGTATGCAGTCTTGTTAAACGTTATCAAGTCGAATGATCTGCCATGTATGAGCCCATCACACAAATGGCTTTCATCCGTCCAGCTTTCTCTCTATGTTTTTCAATGACTACAGGGGCTCTGCTTTCTCACTGATCTATCAACATCAGTGTTCTATTGAAACGTGTGACCTCATTGCCAAGCCGGTGCATGGTGTTTGAACTACTAATGGGCAAATTTTCTCATAAAACCAGCAGGGAAAAGAACAAAAGTTGCGCCAATTTAGGCGCGGCAGAGGCGGTGAACGAGTACAACGCGACGTAAAGGACAAGGAAAAAGAAGAAGAAGAAACGCGTGACCTACCTGTCGTCCAGTGAACGATGGACGCCCGGCAACGTTGGATCTAACGACGAATCCCCGTCGTCGAGCTTTCGATTTGAAACTTTTTCCACAGATTTTAATTGTTCGTGGATAAGCGAGTCAGTTAAGAACTGCTTGCTGCTTTTTTCGACAATGTTTTTAGTAGGTTTTTTCAATGTGTCAATGTCTTCATTGGTAACTTTCAAGCACACATTGCTACCCGCAGGATGAATACTGCTCACTATGTTGGAGTCCTTAGTGCTCCTGTTATTCATGCTGTTCTGCTGGTTTTGTTTATTTTGCTTTTTAGCTTCGATGTCACTGTCGCTCTTCCGCCGCCGTCTTCGGCAGAAGATGACTATTACACACAAAAGGATTGCCAATACGGGCAATGTCACAGAGATGACGACAATGAGTATGACGTGCGAGGAGGACAATTCGTCGTTGTCTCCGTTCTCTTCTTCCGGCTCCGCTTTCAACGAATCGTTGCGGCCGGGAGCAGCGGATGGCTCCTCGGAAGACGTGGGGATCGCCATGCTGGGTGTGATTCTGGACTTAGTCGGTATTTCACATTTCTTTCCGGTAAATCCGCGAGCACATTCACAAGTAAAGTAATTCACGTGGTCTATGCATCGACCACCGTTTTTACATTTGTTGACAGTACACTCATTGACGTTGACCGAGCAGTCCTTTCCCGTAAATCCCGGTTGACAAGTACAACTGTAGTCGTTGACCAAGTCGGTGCACGTTCCGCCGTTAGCACATGGATTGGTCAGGCAGTCGTCCACATTCGTCTGACACAACGATCCCAGAAATCCCGGTATGCAATGGCACACAAACGAGTTGACCTTATCAATACACGTTCCACCGTTTTTGCAAGGGTTGAAGGAGCATTCGTCAACGTTGTCCTCACAGGTGTTGCCCTTGAAGCCAGACTTGCAGATACATTCAAAGCCATTGAACAAATCCACACACATGCCGCCTGCAAACACAGAATTAATTACTGTCATTTATCCTGTCATAACTCCAAGAGAAAATTGCTCATTAAAACGCAAAGCCAAATTATAATTAGTGTAATTAATTGCCCAGATTTTAATGTAAAATGCAAATTAGCTAGGGCTTTTATAGCCATTTTTCAAGTTAATGAAGATAGGATTACACACGCTCTAGCAAAAATGAGGCTACGCATACTCCCAGAAACAAAAGTGCATCAAGAACCCACATGACAATTAGAAGTGGCAATGACGATGTGGCTAATGACAATATTTACCATTGGAACACGGACTACTCTCACATTCGTTGATCTCATGGTCACAGTTGACGCCATCAAAACCCGGTTGACACAGACACGTGTAACTGTCCTGGGTATCGATACAGGTGGCACCGTTCTGGCAGGGGTTCTCTGCACAAGAGGTGCTGGCGTCAGTCTCACAGCGTCTTCCATGGTACCCGGGTGTGCAGGTACAGGAGAAGTTGGAGCCAATGTCCTGCAATCATATTAAACATAGTTGTTAAAATGACAAATTCCAACTGTTAGCCGCAAAGTTATTGATATCTTGTTACAAAAGACTACAAATATCATCATGGGAGTAAATTACCACCAGAAACTGTCATTCTCTTCAAAATCACTGACATTATGTTGAGAATAGATTGCCAAGATTTCCGCTTAACAGCGTGTGACATCATTGGCACAGACAGAATAAGCATTTTCACAGTTTCGTTGTGCACACAAGCAGTTGTTGCAGGTCAAAGCTTAAGTGTACCACAGCAGATCATCTTAAGTATAACCATCGCATGACATGTGTGTAAAGCAAAGCCGTATGCTGCATCAGTTCAGTAACATTAGTTGTTTTACTTAGAGTTTACTTAATTATGCATTACTAGTGTGATTTACGAACAGAACTTGCTTGGGAACAAGAAAAAATAGCTGTAAAAACTGTTACTATTACAGTAAGGCTGTGAGGTGTTGTCAAGTGTAAACAAATGCGTTGTCCCGTACATTTAACTTTGATCTTTCCACGATCATCATCAATCGCTGGAACTGTGAAAAGGCTTATTGTTAAGTGGAAATGACCTTAGAAAGGGCTAGTAATGAATCCTCTGAATGAGATGATACTGTACTTAAGTTGTAAAGAAAAAATACGTATCTACTCACGTTACATGTACCCCCATTAAGGCACGGCGACACAGCACAATTGTCCAGGACCACCTCGCAATTGGTTCCCGTGAAACCCGGCAAACAGGAACAGGTGTAACTGCCTTGCCCGGTGTTGGTGCACGTCGCCCCGTTCTTGCACGGCTTGTGGTTGGTGCAGTAATTCAAGTCCTGATTGCAGAACAAACCACCCCAACCTTCGTCGCAGATGCAGTCCCAGGGCTTCTGGCAGGTGCCGTGCTTGCAGCCGGGGTACTTGATGCACTGGTCGCAGTACTCCCCCTCCCAGCCGTGTTTGCACCTGAGGAAAAATACGAACTCATAAATCAACAGGTAAATATACATATAAGGAAAGCAGGCGATCTATTTGATTAGTGCTGCAAAGTAGTTTGTTTTAATCGGTGAGCGAAAACAAGTTTGAGCAGAAAAAGACACACTGCTGGCAATGAATGCAGCTAATATTTTCTTTGGCAGACCTATTTCCTGCGATGGTATAATTATCTCTGAGAAACACGTTTCATTCTCGTAGCCGCCGACCCTGTATCATTGTCCCGCTCAGCGCGTGGGAAACGGTATCTGTTAGCAATGAACAAGGGTGTTATGGGACCCTCGAACAGGCCTCAAAGACAGGTTTGTTGCTCGGAGGCAGTGTAATTTGAGAGATTACTTTGCCATGAATCAATTCGGTTGGGATTATACAATGACATGGAGCAAATAGCAGGGGTAGAGAGCACCGTGCTAGGCTACAAACTTTTACTTGTATAAACGCTGCAAGTGAACCGATTAATTTCGTTACATTAAGCAAAGCGGCAGTTGATCATTCTTCCGCCAGGGTTTTTTCTTCTAAATATAAAAATAACGAAAAATTTTGATACGTTGAAAAGGTTTTAAAAAACGAAATGCTTCATCACGGTTTAGTGTGAACGAAATTGCTGATACAGTGCTATCAACGTTCGTATATGGACAATTAACGTAGTTGTGCTGTCTACTGTTTAAAATGGCAAATAAAGATTTTACTACTACTACTACTACTACCACTACTACTTAAGCTTTCTTAACTTTAACTTAACTAAAGAAACTTCAGTCTTTAGTTATCAACAGTGAAAAATGACTCGCGTCACGCTTGACTGCACTCTGTCAATACAGCATGAATGCAAATGTTTAAAAAAATCGATTTTTTGAAAACAATGGCCGCGATCCAGACAGCGCTTTTTCGACGGCTGAATTAGCGCAAGTCTGTCACAATTAATAGTCCACCTCGCTTGAATCTATAAAGTTGTTTTAACGTTGTGACATCAATCATTGGTAGAATAACACTTGTCAATGAAGTCCACATAGAAGCAGTTTTTAATAAAACTGTGTGAATCAAATGCCGGCACGCGTGTGCAAACAACGATGCGCATTCGCTTCATTAATTTGATGAGAAAGACGGGCCGTAGCTGGGTGATGTAGGATTATAACATGCATATTTAATCAAACAGTGTATCGTCAAGCGGGTTCATATCATAAAACTCATGCATACAATAGTTAACTGTTTATTGAATACAGGAGAATCGCGTACGTGACATTAACCCATTCAACAATACGCGACTACCAGCTGACAATTTTTCGGTAGAATAACTTCTGTTATGAATTTTACGAACTATTGAAACAGGTCTACACATACACGGGTAAAATGTATCGGAGATAATTATGCCAGTAACCGGAATTTAACTTAAAATTCATAGGCTATTTACGTTATGAAGCACCGGGCAATTACTCGCGTCCGTATATAGCAGTAAAACAATTTTTACTAGTTCAACAAGTAGGTTTTTGCCATCGGCTTGTTTTCGTAAGCAATTTTCTAGACCTCACAGAAGGCCCATTGACAAACACGGCAATATTCGTAGCAGTAGGTAAATTATACTTTAAGGAACAGTGAACTGCAGTCCATACATTAAAATACAGTAGAAATTACAAGGTACAGTAACCATTCTATTGTGCATTAATACAATGTAACAAAAACGTGACCTATAACTTTTTTAACAGAGCACGCCTAGCTAATTGAATATCTGGGAATAGTAGTTTAGCTAGGAAGCAGCGAGTGGTGACGCCTGGAGCAGGCGGAACTGTATGTAATAGTTTTTTAAGTCACTTAACTCCAGAAAAAGGTATTTATACGTAAAATACTGTGAATATTGTTTTAATTACCTGCACTGGCCAGGCTGTTCGCAATACCCATACTGCTCATGACATCCGGGCTTACAGTATGCTGAAAAATGTAATAAAGTAGTCGATCAGATTCAATCGGAATATTTAATCAGCTCGTATGCATAATTACTAATTAATGTCACGTGATTATGCACATTAGCTTAAGCATTAAAGTGAAATTTTAATTAGGCCTATAATCACGCGAAGGAATGGACGAATTGGCGTCAGGTTAAAATGCAAGATAAATGTAAATGGACTCTTGACAATTCCTTGGGGTATACCACTGTCAGTTTGCTTACAACAGCTGCTAGTTTGCCAACCTCAAGGAAAACAACTTGATGCTACTTTCCCCTGGAAGTTCTGGAAAACCAATTAATTTCTCCACAAACGCTGCTCCCAGATAAGGTGACACTTACTCTTCGCCTTGCCTATTGTTATAAGAACACGTAGGGAAGGTGTAAGTTGTGTAGAGCAATGTAGCAAGCAGCTGGCCCGTTCCAGTGGCACTGATTGCATACAGGGACACAAGCAGCTGGTGCTATTGTTGGACGGATTGTTTCTTCGTGGCTAACATCTGCTCTTGGCTTTAAAAAGCTGCTTAAACAACAACGCAGCGCGTCATATTGTTTCACACATTCGGCACACCTACGATGACGTAGTAAACCTTCACATATTCAATTGATTCACACGGATCTTTGACAGAAACTTTAACTACAGTTAGTCTACTGTAGTAATGTTGCCCCCATCACGGAGTGCACGTACAAATATCACTCGCACATTACATCAATGAGTGTCTGTCGGGTAATATATTTCATTTAAATTTCAGGCAGTGTAATGAACATACTAGCTTGATGTTATCCCGGTCTTTAAAGCACAAGAGAACCCTCCATAAACATAAAGCTTAAAAATTCGTTTTGAAATTTTATATCACTTACGTACTGCCTTTTTACATACAGGACTTCAATCGGCAGTCACGCTGTATAAAACATGTAAATTTAAACTCCCGCGATGACCGTTAGACGCAGCCATTTTCACGACAGGTCATTTGAAATAAGTTTAGATAACATTTTGTAAAGTTCGTAGCGCACACATCACTAACTGAGTAAAATTTTAAATTACTGCATCTTGTCAATAAGTTTAAAAATACGTTTTTTTGTTAGTGAGTGGTGCACCCCGGAGGGTGAGTCAGCGACATTTTATCTATTGGTGAAAACAATTTAAATAATTAAAAAATACTTCAGGTACCCTTTCCCTGTCCTTAACGTCTCGTAACTTATGCAATTCCAGGCCAGTTTAATCGATATTACTAACTGTATTGATTTACGGAAGTGTAGTAGTGTGACGAGTGGAAGTACTTCAGCACTGCTTCGAGTACACTTATCATACGCCGCTCTTATAAACTCTCTGTGTTTGTGTAACCTAATGTTACTTTTAGTTGAGTAACATCAAGAGCAGAGGTCCTCAAGTGTCAACAACCGTTACGTGGACAATGTTTATACACTGAAATGCTGATAAAGCAATATGCGAAGAAGTTTTTGACAAACGGAGTGAGAGGACACTGGTTCGAACCAACAAGTTGTTTACTTTTTTGTTTTTAAATCAGCTGAAAGCGAAGATATAGTTGAAAATCTGACGCAAATGTTTGTTGTTTACGGCTAAATGACCTCTAGCCATTGGCTAGTCAAGAAATTACAGCAATTAAAAACTTTTAATAGAGTTAACTGCTTGACTGTATAAACTGTAATTGAGTCAGGATTTTAAATACATACCTGTATCACAGTAATTGCCAGTCCAGCCTTCTAAGCACACCTTTTCGCCTTGCGGGCCGCACGTCCAATGGCCATACCGGTCATCACGGCCGACGCAGGACACCGCACACGCCTCGCCGTAGTAGTGCGGATCGCATCGTACGCGGTAAGCGTACGACAAGTGCGCACCGTGCGGGTTGGTCGCTACGTCGTGCCTCCATTCCTGGTCAACTTGTACGGTCCGAGACGTGGCCAGTCGGAGTATCAAACCGCTTTCCTCTGCAAAATCAAACGCTCACAGTAATTGTTACAGTTTGCCTAAAATTGGTGACATTCTGACAATGGTGACATTTTGACAATTTAATTATACATCCTGTAAAGCGAGTTTTGTCCGCGGAAGCATGGACAGGTAGATACGAACAGTTGCACCTGTGCCTCAAGGCCTGATTAAAGGTGATAGGCTTTGTTGAGCGGTAAAAGTATGTTTCCGATACAACTCTGCTTTTCTGCTGCTTGGCGCTGCTACTAACTTCCTAAACACGCGCACACGCGGACCGCAAGCAGCATTAAACAATTTTTTACGACTGCGGGCATCAGTTGCGCATATGGGGCTAGTTTCTCGGTGGGATGCAAAGCTGTTTCTTCATAAACTTTGTCCTGTACAAAGATATGCCTGTTGACTCAAATGCGCGTACTGTACACCTGGCCCTGTCACACGAGCTATACCTGTTGACAGCAGGTACCAAGAGCCCGTAGAACGCCTCCACACTTTATTTTTGAAATATCTCGATGATAAGTCGAATAATATTACGGTAAATTAAACGAGACCTTCGACCTTGCGTCTTATTGCTGTAAGGTTGCAGATTTTCAATAGTCCGGATTTCGCTTCTAACCACCATTTGTGCCACCTTAACAAGACAAGCTTTCAAGGTGTCATACAGCAACTCTTTTATTTGGTTATTTTGACTTCATCAACGTTTTTTTTACCTATACTGTTTCTTTTTGTTTCGATAATATTGTATGTTGATGTATTGTATATGTATTGCTGGAGTGAAATAAATTGATTGATTGATTGATTGATAAACTGTATTCTTTTGTGCTTGTCAAACTAATAATTTCTAAATTTTTATGACAAAACTTTAAAAAAGTTTAAAAACACTTTATAGCAACGAGAACTCATTTATTTCCGACGTAGTTTATACAGCATAAAGTTTACTATTTTTTAATACAAAGTCAGTTCAAGGTTTTCTGTTTAGGTATTCTACTGCATGCCTGCTGTCCACCAACACTATGATTTTTGCGTTTGTCAGCGACCAAACTTAAAACATTAGTGATGCACCTGTCCCGCTGTAGCTGCTGCTCTATATAAACAGTAGCAATATCACGAGACCGCTGCCGCTGGTACAACAATAACATAGCAATGAATACATTCAACAAACCCTAGCTTCCTCTGCTAGCTAGTAATAATAGAGTTCACCACATTCTCAGACGAGTTTCCCATGGAGAGAACTCACAAGAATAGAACCAAGACAAAAGCCCGGCTTGCGTACGATCTCCAACAGGACAGAGACCTCGGCAAGGATTTTTAAACGGAGACTCTAATTTCAGGAAGAACGCTCAAGTTTTCTCCCACATAACCCAAAACTATCCCTAATCAGGAACAGCAAAGTTCCTGTTTGCTTACGGCGCTCCTTTTATGAAAATTCTCAAATTTCTTACTTCTGAAAACTTTCACCAATTAAAATCCAAAAGCAGCGTGAAGTATAAAGAGCAAATCGGTCAAACGGGCGCAACAGCGATATTCTTGTCAACTGTTATTGTAGCAATAACGCGTTCTTTCAACAGTTTTGCACTAATTTAAGCCGAACTAAGAAGAGAACGCGGGAGAGAATGCAAAACAAGAAACATAATACATTGACTAAGAAACACGTGAATGCCAACCACTACAGGACCCGGAAACATGGAAATCATGAATGAACGCGACATAGATGATTGTACAGCACGAACAAACGTAAAAAATATAAACACGCGAGAGAAAAATATAAACATTTCACCTACCAGAAGATTGTTGATGACGTGCTTCCATGATTAGCGAAAACGTGCCCTGCAAAAACAAAACACGTCATTTAAACAAACAAATAATCATATACGCCACTTATGTCCAAAAAATGGGAACCTTGCGTCCTGAGAAACGCGCAGCAGAGTTCGCGGAAACGAAGCGAAAGTTCTACAGCTATAAATGTGAACTGAGTAAAGCAGTTTTGCAGAAATATGGCTCAAGGTATATTCAACTAAAGGATTTCACGGGTTTTGGACATTGCCCACACCATGCGATCCAGACACTTATGCAAATGCATTGTTAAGAAATAATAGTCTTTCTATCTTTTATATCACCCCATATATGAGCTTCATTAATTATTGGCTTCATTCCGTTCTGAAGCATTAGATGTTTTTCTTAATCACGCGATTCAACTCATAAATTTCAGTTTATTTTCATTACTTTTTTTACTTTCACAGGGGGTGGGACAATCTAACAAGTCTTGCTTTTTGATTGCCCGCAACGCATTTACATTTATACATAGGCAAACATAGGGTGAGACTTTTCTTGTACAGAAACAGTAAAAAAATAATCATATTAAGTCCCTTTCACTACATTTTCGTACACAAAATTATTATAAATTTCTTTGAGGTACAAATGAATTATTACTTACAAGCCTGTTGGACATGTATTTCACAGAAAAGATTCTGCTTAAATTTAACGATATTAAATAGCGGCTTACCGTCACAGTAGTATCGGTTACGCTCAATAATGATTCAGTATCATAATGCCACTACGGTGATACGGCTTTTATTAAAGCAGGCAGCTAGATTTTATAATGTGACAACATATGGCATATCGTAAATAAATTAAGTTAAATAGTTCAGCTACTAATACAATTATGGTACGTTAGATTAGCCCCGGCTTTACAAGACAAAACGGCAGACGCGTTTTTCTAGTTACAGATGCTTTGAAATGTGCTTATTCATATTATTCCAAATCCATAATTGTTGATTTGTGAAGTCAGTGTTGGTATTAAACGAATTTCAGACACTAAACTGATTTTAAAGCAAAAATGACAAATACCCCAGTCTGAAAATGTACCGCTTCCTTAAATAGGCAAAATGTGGCCGGGCGCATTAATTTAAAGTAAACAGAGGGGTGCATTCCAGGCAAATAAACTGATATCTTTGCGAGAAAGTGTCTAAGACAGATGTTATGAGCAAGTATAAAAACAGCTATAACTACATAGAGTAACTCACGGATGAAACTAAATCTTAACTGCATATGAGACGGCACGAGAGAGTAGCGTATGCACTGCGTGGGCGGGGGTCCAGTGGGGATTAAAAAACGCGCAGGGAGATATCAAGTGACGCAATGCTGTACCTCAGCGTGCCCCGAGCACACGTGTGAGACAGGCTCCGAATTTGACACCAACCCAAGGCTTACTGACTTACTATAACGCCTGTTCGTCTGCCAGGCCAAAACGTAAAACCCAATTACGGACGCGAGGATTAAAAAGTTTGGCAAGATTTCAATGCGTCTTTGTTGAAGACGATCCAAACCGGAAGACGTCGCTAGCCGCCTCGAAAATCGATAGTCGAGAAGAGGGTTTGAACGAGGCTTTATGTTTCGCGCATCATATGTGAACAACATTCTTGCGTAATACTGCATCATTCTAAACAATTGTCTGTAACTTATTAATAAATCTGTGTTCACAAAAGTGCTTTAATAATTATTCATAAAGAAATTACAATTAAAATTTTTAGTAACGAAAATTTTTACTTTTTAGAATTTACACAGACAGATGATAATAACAAAAACTGAGTTACGTCGCTTTACGATTCATTATTAGTTTCATATGTTCTAGTACGAAAGGTGTATCGTACTCGGTATTTATTTAGTACCACACACACGTTTTTAAACCATACATAATATTATTTTTAAAACCTCTTTTTCTGATTTATTCACCTGCATTCAATAATATTTCTCGACTGATTTAAAACACAAACACCGCCACATGCTAATTTAACGCAAAACTAGCCAGATTTCCTTTAACTCGTTAACGCGTAACAGCTAAAGCGTTTTTTAAAGTTTAAATTTAGTTTTTACAACTGCGTTTTATCTGTAGAAAAATTTCGCAATATTTACATTAAACAGACGGATAAACACAAATGATTTAATGGAAATATATGGAAGAAATATAATGCTTTAACTAGCGTACAGTAGAGTTGCTTTTTAAAATGCATAAATGTGTGAAGGAAGGAACATTTTATAGTCAAACGTGCAAGTAGACACTGTCCACAATGTACAGTGATATTATAACTACTTTTTCATAATTTCCAGTAACCTACAGTTCGGCACCATATTACCAATGAGAGATAAAAAGAAACCTGCAGTTTGCTTCGCTTGTACAGTTATCTAAAGCACTTCAACTCCTATCTCAAATGTTTCGTAAGAAGTTCGTTAAAGATTACTCACCGGCCAAGAAAAGGTAAACGGTAACGTCACAGGGTTCGAGTACGTATCCGTATCCGTAATATTAAATGAATTTTCACCTAACACTGGCGTTTCCGCACTGCCAAACGTACACCTTGGATTTGCACTGATATTTTTTTCATAATGATTCAAACACACACGAAACTTGGTCCGACACGATTCCGAGCACAAAGCACCGTTTCCCGTCCGTACACAACACGATGAATCATTACGTAATCCCAACACATTGCTGAACGATATCAATTTGAGTTCAAACACTCCAGAACTTTGTACCTGAAATCGAGTATAAAAATCTGAATTAATGTGTTCAAAAATTATTCACAGTTTAACAAGTTAAATTCTGAAATAAAGATTTTGAATTACTTCTCAAACGGTGAAAACTTTCTCTACGTAAAAACGTAAACTAACACGTTGCAAACTCATCGAAAACTAACCGACAGTTCTGCACAAAATTGTACAATTATTTTACTTATCGGTTTACAAGACAAATTAGATCGAAAATACAGCAGACTACGCAATAAAAATCTACAGACTTCTTAAGAAAATTGCAAATACATTTTCCATACTTACTTGTGTAAAACATATCAAAATCAACGTCGAATAAATCCACTTAACTCCACATATCCGCGGAGAGCACATTTTGCAAAACATTTACAGAGCACAGTTGTATCACTACTACTACAGTCCAGCTAAGTGCAGTAGTCGTAAGCAGTAGCAGAGAGGGCGTGGCATCGGCTAGGCTCCGCCCCGTTAACTGTCAGCCAAGTTCTCACTGCAACAGGCAATAATACAAAGCGTCAATTGTGCGCAGATATACGAGAGTCGGTAAAAAAAGCACACACACACACACAAAATATCGGATCAAGTTTTAATCATGCCAGGCGTTTGAACTCTAAAGACGTTTATGCAGTAAAACACAGAACGCTAATGAGGTTGCAAGTCGGAAAGAGACTAGAGACTCATTCACAAACGAACGTTCACTCGCTCTGCACATGTGCGCGTCCGAGCGCCACCGCATCTAGATGTGAAATGACTTGGAACGGGCGATCGACGCTCACCCTAATGTGCCATTCACGGTCTTTTCAACTAGAGTAACCCTTCATTGAAGCGATAATTAACTAAACTATTGAAATGAGCTCCGGTTGCCCACCGTGCCACATCTATTTCTGAACGGGAAAATAACAGGTTTAACACTTGCCTCAAGGATCTCTTTGAGGGAAAACAATAGAGTGTATCTGTTACAGGACGTGCTGCCTGGGCGTGCGCCTATGTCTGGCCCATTTACACCCACTCTGCTAAACGAGTAGGCCCATTTCCCACCTCCAATTTTCATCTAGAATAATCTACACAGATGTGTAGACGGGTTTAAGTACCTACTGATCACCTTATGATTTATACTCAGATGACCCAATTTTATTAGATGTGGGGAGAGGGAGAGAGAGAGAGAAAGAGAGAGGAAAGAAAGAAAGAGAGAGAGAGAGAGAGAGAGAGAGAGAGAGAGAGAGAGAGAGAGAAGGGGAGAAATAAAGAAATAGAGAGGAAGAGAGAGAGAGAGAGAGAGAGAGAGAGAGAAGGGGAGAA
>JAQGDQ010000284.1:287500-300135 GCA_030141605.1 Tubiluchus corallicola
TTAGAATGAAAACAAACAAAAAATCCTTTCAACTCGAGTACGATATAAGCATAAAATTGCTGTAATGTAAATTTTAAGGCGATTTTTGTGAAACCTACTTCAGGCATCCATTTTTTGTCTTTTAATGCATAAAAGACGAAAACTCGCGAAAAGTGTTTGTGAACAAAACCTTGATCCAAATCGTATCTATATTACAAAGGTCCCACTATATTTGCTGGTCAGTAATAAAACTACATGAAAGGATAGCGACACAGCAAAGAAGACAATTTGATTGAAAAATACGATGTCTCTGAGTCGCAATTATCATACTGTAAAAGTAAATGACTGAATTTCTGTATCAGCTTAGCAATTCGATTTGTTTTTGCAAGCATACCTAATACCAAGAATAAGGTCATTTGATGAACTTAATCAATCAGTCTGTTCTAAACAGGTGCCCAAAATCTCACAGGTGTTTGTCTGTAACGAACTCTGCAGAATGTACAGGCAATTTGAAGACACTATAATTGTAATGAGTATCATGTCCGGAGTGCACGGTCCATTTGACCATTTGTGGGAGCTGTTGCCGAAAATTTATTACTCAAGTAAACACGAAAACATGTGTTCAGAACGAAGGGATATGAAGGGATAGAAAGACGGACGATTTGCGAGAGTTGGACGGATGAAAGAATTCTGAACAACATTTAAGTGGAATACCGCCATTAGCTGCAAAAACCCTTTCTTAAGAAACAAGTACAGTCGTGGTATTGGTAAGACCTTTAATGAAAAACAACAACCATTTCCCCATCTTTTTAAATCGAAATGCAAAGTGGACACCAAAAAAAAAAACGTTTTTTTGAAGGTTGTCTGCAATTTTGCAGCATGAATGGAACACCCGTTTGAGTAGAGTTTAAATGATATGTAAACATTATCGAGGATTATTATTATAGTTCATAAAGTAAACATAAATTTAGTACACATATCGTACTTAAACATTTGTCGTATCAGCGTAGTAATCGGTAAACTATATTATACAAACAGCATGCTGTTAATTTATCTTCAAGAGCTACCGTGGGGGGGGGGGGTCTTCAGGGTACTTGAAAAAGTGCGCTATTCAAAGACATAAAGAGCAAAAAAATGGACAAAAAGTAATGTCGTCAAGTCATTAAAGTATTTAAAGAAATTGACCGTTGTCCATGCGATGATCACAGTTAATACCGAATAATCGGCTATGTTTATGACACCGACCTGTGTCAAAAGTAGCAAGGCGCGTGCAGATTGTGAAACTGCCATAAAGAAGATAAACCCAAGGGGAGAGCCAGGATATGCCTTCCCTAAAGAAGTAGGTGTGCTCTGAATTTGTGAAACTAGGACGATTTAAAAAAATTGCCTCTTTCTAGAAATTTCATAAAACTCATCGAGACGGTGAACCACAACAGGCCGGTGGATACAGGGGGGGGGGTAATGGAGTTTTTGGAACAGCCCTATGCTAAGAGATACCAGGCGCGTGGCAACGCAGAGTAGAAGGATTAGAACTAAGAGCCTAGATAAAGATACAGTTGTTTATATTCCGTCTTCGAGTTTATTCACTGTTCCTGCTGTACTTGGGCTAATTCTCACCACACGGCACCCCCTCCTGTGTCCAAATACACATGCAGAAGAACCCAAGACGAGCTGCTTCCTCACACACCCTTCTTCAACTTCCTTCCCAGAGGTGACAGGTGCCACAGTTCGTTAATTCTTCACCGGGCGGTGCCGTTAAAAGTGTCTTCGCCTTCGTGTTATAAAACTTGCCGCCCTCGCAAGAACAACACAAGTTTCCGCTGAAGAACAAGAGAAAGGTAGAACGGAGTGTGCCCCCTCGTGTTTATTGTGAGTGCAAGACGGAAACAGTTGATGTTATTTCGAAGCCGCTTGATTATGCAGTATTGCACGCAATGGTGGCGTTTTCGTGTTTGCAGGGACGGCACTGACGACCCAGGATGTTTGGCAATCGCGACACGTTGCGTAATCTGAAGTTGCGCAGCGATTATCACATGCAAAAGATATTAAGGAGTATGCACTTGAGCAATTTGCTTGGACATACGTTAGGAGGATTACGCAGAGATGTAAAACAGCAGCTAACATTTAGTAAGGACAGTTTGGTGTCTCAGTGGTGTCTGGCACTTGCTTGTACAAGCTTCTCGTAAGGGGAGCAAACGCTGTCTTGTTTTGACACAGTCATATCAACTTGCCGGTTTGTTCGCTTGAACACTTTACATCATTATCTTTCAAATAAATAAAGCTGCGTTTAGCATAACGACACTTATTTGTCTAGAATATAACTGTATAGAATGTAGAGGAATGGAATGAAATAGAACAGAATAGGATAGAATAGAATAGCTGAATAGGAGTAGAGAATAGAATAGGAGAATAGAACAGAACAGAATTAGAATAATTACTAGTAAACAGAAATGTAACTTGGTACATAAAAACCTAATGTTAATTTAGAACTCATTTAAAGATTATGTTTTAAGATATATATTATAGCTCCTTACAACACTGTATAATGTGATATACTTACAAGGGAACTACAATGTGTGGTTATTATAAAGTTGAATGTCGGTAGATATGTTACTTTACTAATATCGCATTACCTATTTTACTAACATCTTTATCTTTTTAAACTGTATATTTTTATACAAAATAAACTCATAATAATAATAGTTCCATTATGGTACAAATGGGGTAGCAGTTGCTGATGTACAGTAACACAACAAAAAGCTAAACAAATTAAACAACACAACACATGAAAATTCATTTATAGAGGCTTAAATTATAGCGTAATATAGTTTGTGCACAATGAGCAAAAGATAAACGTACGTTTTCCAAACACTTCTGAGCACTTTCCTAGGCAGTTTAGAAAAAAATCTGCTTAATCCCCAGTTAATCTTGGCCTCTCTTTCTTCCTCCCTCCCTCTCTCGTTCTCTCTCTTTCTCTCTCTCTCTCTCTCTCTCTCTCTCTCTCTCTCTCTCTCTCTCTCTCTCTCTCTCTCTCTCTCTCTCTCTCTCTCTCTCTCTCTCTCTCTCTCTCTCTCTCTCTCTCTCTCTCTCTCTCTCTCTCTCTCTCTCCCTCTCTTTCACGTATTGGCACACCAGCTTTCACTTGGACATGTTTCATGTTTTTGCTCTTAAGTAAAAATCACTGGGCAACAGTTTGCGGTGTGTAGTGTGTGTCTAGCGCAATTAGATCCACGTTGAATTACTAATGCGAAGTAAACAAATAGCAATTAATACTGTTAATTGTGAAAACATGTATTACTGAATATTTATTGACTAACACAATCTACTAAGAAGTTGACACTTACTACACAAACGTTGACGTCTGGACAGGTATCACTAATTACTTCACAGTGTTATTGTATAGTGATGGAGCAATTTTGACTGCACAGTGCCACCTGCCGTTAAAATTGTTAACCACGCTACCACCATATAAGGAAGAATGATTGTAAATGGTAACTTTTTACACGCTTTAAGCTAACTCATAAAGTAATATAGTAACTAATAAAGTGATTTTATCTTGTATAGTAAATGGTCTTATGTTGTGACCATAATGCTCTAGTGTTCTTTCTGACTCCATAAATATTCCAGTAGGTGTCACGTGTAGCGATATTTGTTTTGTGACATATTTATTTATTAGTGTCAAAAATACCTATAAAATATACATACAATTTCAATTTTGAAGTATACAAAAAACAAGACATACAATTTCAATTTTGAAATATACAAAAAAAAAACAAGACGTATACAATTTCAATTTTGAAGTATACAAAAAAACAAGACATATACAATTTCAATTTTGAAATATACAAAAAAAACAAGACGTATACAATTTCAATTTTGAAATATACAAAAAACAAGACATATACAATTTCAATTTTGAAATATACAAAAAAAAAACAAGACGTATACAATTTCAATTTTGAAGTATACAAAAAAACAAGACATATATACAATTTCAATTATGAAATATAATGACACTATACTTATACAAACAAAACAATTGTTAAGAAAACAAATTTTGTTAATCTTCCTGTTAGTTATATTAGTTATTTAATGAAAAGTTTAATGATTAGTAATATTAATATAGGCACTATATTTGTAGTTCGTTTTGCAACTATCATGATAAAATTAACGACAATGCATCTACAACTGCATGTACGTTGTCTGTGTATATGTTACGGTCTACGTTTTTGTGTATAGTATAGTATAGTATAGCATAGCATAGCATAGCATAGCATAGCATAGCATAGCATAGTATAGTGTAGTATGTAATTTTCTCACAAGCAATAGCGATTCTTATGATCGGGACATTAGACTTGTCATCCAAAAGTTTCTGGTTCAAATCCAGCCGCAGTTTCAACGATTTCGAAACAGTTTTTTTGCTTGTCTAGTTTGTCTCCAAACGTGTGAGTGCGAATTTTTTTTGAACATTAATGATAACCATTAAATTGTGATTCCATTCAAAATTCTTTTTCAATCAATTTATTCCACAATATTATACGTATATATAATATTGCAGACTAAATTGACTGAAATAGAATTTTGTGTGAATTATTATTTAATGGTTATCATTAATACGACAAAGTTGTTTACAAATAGCATTATATATATATAATATATACTTTTACGTCACAAAGCACACAAAATCAAGTGTTTCACACATAGAAAAAAAGTTGAAGCAAAACCAGATCCAATCTTAAACTGTAGGCCTAAACAATCTACTCTTTAAAATGCTGAAAGGAAAAATACTATTTTTTCAAAAATGACTTGCGTGAAAGGATTATTGCGACGCAAACACGATTTCACGTTCACGCCACTAGTTCTTCGCTCTTACACGCTTTTCGTCATTCGCTAATTAGACGGGCAATTTCGGAAACGCATTGCACAAAAACAGGTGCTGTACCTCTCAATTTACACAAAGTTTTTAATCCATTATATTTTTTCAATACTGTGTTGTTTTATACGCGCTGAAGTCAAAACGCGTAGTATATAAACAAGTTCGAACAACAAGTGCTTGTGGTGTTTAAGCATTTCATGCCAGTCTGTAACAGTCGAGTTGCTTTTGCTACGAAGTTATCACCAGCCAAGGTTTTTGTCGGTGTGAACAACATCTCAAAATTTCATTTATTTTACAACTTATTTTTCATTTATTGTGTTACTTCAAATCCCAGTAAGGCTATAGTACAAGAACCACGCTTTTTTTAGAAAACTCAGGGCACTGCCATGTAAAAATGAAAAATAACTCAAGTTTCTCTCAATTCTATGTTAGGGAATGCTGTTGTTTTTCGTATTATAAGCCCCTACCAGACCGAATAACGTACAGCTAGCAAAAGTAGTAATATATTTAACTATAATAGCACATTGCATTTATTTTATCTTTGTTGTTCTCGATGTGTCATTTTGGTAACGTCTTTTTGGACTATAGTTTTCCTGGTTACGTAATATTATAGTGTATTTGTCTCGAATTATGTCATTAAACTAACTATGACATTAGCAAATGTTACGCCAAAGTGACGTCACAAAATGGCTTCAAAAAAGAATTGCCAACTAGGTGTGGTTTTTTTTACTCAGACTCCAACCTAATTGTTCAACAGACATTGTGTTGTCAGTACTTGTCCTATGATAGCTATGAATCATTTTGCATGACATACAGCCCATGTTTTGTTAGTTTATCTTGGAAATTATTTTAACCACTAAGTCGCGTTTAAGACCGTGGTAGGCAAAAACAGATTTGTGAAATTTGTAACATATGGGTCCACTTAAAATGCACCACATTAATTATTGGTGTTAAAGCACGGTGATGTATTTCTATTTCAGGAAGCAGCTGTAGCAATTGCTTGTGGTGTGTAAAGAAAGTTGAGGTCGCGGGTACAACTGTTTGTAGTGTGTAATCCTGCCAGCAGCGTGCAGATTGCATAGTTCCCTTTCGATAACCTGGTTGTTGAACAGAAATTTTTGTGTGTCTTGAAGTAGAAAAGTTATGTTGTATCTAAAAATTATTGCAGTACAATAATTTTGAGAGTAGGAACAACGACGATAGTTCAGAGAGTAAAATGCCATCATTACGATTATGATTATACAACTTGCGATTTTGCAGTGGGCCTATCAACAAGTTAATTTACCAAAAAATCTTTACTGAAAATATTAAAGGAAGACAGGATGATTTTCTGTAAACTACCCCATTTTCTAGTCGGATAAAAAGTATATATTTTAACACAATTAATACTGCAAAAACGTTTCTGATGGTTAAAAAATATATTAAAATTTTAATTAACGGCGGGCGAGCCCAACTGTCGTTGACATCACAAACTAACATAATCTTCAACAGCAAAATATTCCACGAGCGTGTTGCACGTGTTTGTGAAAGTGAAACTTGAAGTACAGTGCGACTGTAAGATATCCAGTGTGTTCTACTAAAACTAGGCAAGTTTTAAGATAAAAATTCAAATTAAAATAATGGCCAAAATGACATACTGACTCCTTTGCAGATTTAGTTCCTATAAAACTATAAATCATAATTTACAATTCATTGGACGAAAATACATTAACAAAATTATACGGTTATTAATTACAAAGTACCAGACGAAACAAATATAAGTGCAAGGTGGTACGTAGCATATTAGTAAACAAGAAAAAACAAAAAAAAACAAACATTGACGTATGTCATAAACATAAATTCACACAAACATTCAACACACTAAAATCGATAACAAAGTTAACAATCCACATTTATAACTACAAAATTCTATGGCTTCCTTTATTTACAAAACATTTATTTATTAGGTTAGAAACAATTGTAAGTATTTCTAGATCTTTGCTCCCTGCCAAAAATAAACATTTGTTAACATTGTTCATATTAGTAAATTCGGGACATGTGCTTGAGATTTTAGTGAAGGCTATTGTTCATATTAGTAAACTCGGGACATATGCTTGAGATTTTAGCGAAGGCTTATAAAACTGGCCAGGGAAATAACAGATTAGTCCCAGTGCTTTGTGACCAGAGATAAACAACATTTTTTCTGGGTAGTAAATGGATTGACGAGCAGGAAATCTCTTTTATCTATGCCCACGTTGTTCCTCTTGTTAAAGAGGTACCGAGTGTGGTTCGAATTACTCTGGTGATCAAAGCTCTTACCTTAGAAAGTAAATTAAGGAAAATTATAACGATTATAATAATTGCCATAAATACCTTAAACAACAGTCACGTGATCAAACCCATTTTGGCTAAAGTATGTGAAGCATCTACCATGTGGAGTGCAACTCTAAGAATCGAATGAGCATCAAATCAACACCTAAAATTAAATCGAACTGAATTAACTGGCATATAGGAAGTCAGATTTTTTATTACGATTGACAGCTAACGCCATAGAACTGATAATAGTAAAGACAGTATCTCAAAAATCCAGTGTTCGATGAACAATTACTGTATTCATCTTTATCATACTGTAGAATATGAAATAGATATAGATAAAACATTTTGCAAGAAGGGTATCTCCGGCAAATAGTGTGGTAAATAATCGACGTTATTCAACCAGAATGAATGAGTTTGTCGTAAATTTCTGTAGAACAGACGTGGCACGGCAATTCATTGCAAATGTTGGTCCAAGGCTTTGTAATGACACAAATGATGAACTAAATTTATTCAGTTAATACAAACATTTAAAAAGAAATATAAAGCAATGATTTTCATTAAGTACCATACATCACAATCCTAGTACAGATTATCCAAAAAAGACATCAGTGATTAATTTCTAGAGCTGATGTAAACATCGCACAGCCTACTATCTTTTTTCCTACTATTTCCACTAATACATCCTTCCTCCGGTCCTGAGCAATCTAACATATCTCCGTGCTTTTTTGGTTCATATGACAATAGGCTTACACAAGCTTTTGCTTCTCTAGCTAACTGCAGTCGAATTATTCTTTTAAGGTCACGTAAGTGCAAGAGAAATAATATTACAGTAATTATAATAATATCATAATATTATAGAAATATTGATTGTTTGCCGCCATGTATTGAATGTTATTATTGTATTGAATGTAACAGCAACAGCAAAGGCAACAGCCACAGTAACAGCAACAGCAACAACAACAACAACAACTGAATCGAAAAGCTGTAAAAAGTTATAAAAACTTAGTAGTTTCAACAATATCAGTTAATTAACACAAATTAACTTCAGTTTGAACTCTGCATGGACTTTTGGCTTACATCGTACAAGCTAAAATTTTCAGAAAACCAGACTTAAAAAACTCCACCTCTTTAGGTCGGTTTTCTAATAAAAGTCGAATGATGGTAAAGACATCATAATAACCTTTATCAGTTTTTATCAATAAAAAAATCATGCTTCGTACATCGAATGAAGCTGCAACGTTTTCACAATGAAGCCCAGTTTTCGTCTCCTAACCTTTTCTACTATTTCTCCCTAGTCCGGTTTCATACATTGTGCGTTCAGAGGAAAACGTGATGACCTTTACATTCTCAAAGATTATAATATTTATTCAGGAGCTTTTGCCCTAGCGGGCCTCGTCAGCTGAATAGAAAGTGCTGGTAACTTGAGACTGTTAATCACTGCTGGTACCCCCCCCTCAAGTTATCAGCACTTTGTATTCAGTTGCGTATTTCATTTAGAACTGGCAAGAAATTAAAAAATTCTCCTCAATCCAGTATTAATGACCATGCTTGTGTCTCTGGCCACAAAGCTGATTTTAATAATTTCAGTCAGAAGTGTGGCCAGAGCTACAAATAACTGGGACTTATTAATAAACGAAAGTTTATCTTTGTTCTCTAATAAGCCTTCTCTTAATGTACAAAGCAGTTCAATTCCTTCAATTTTATTTTCAAACACTTGGCTATTTGATACTCTATGTATCATCAATTTTTTGTCTTCTGATCTGCTTAATCAGTACCTATTTGACTTCTGTTAAATACATAATTAGTGCATAATTTAATGCATCAATTTTTTTTTCTACAGGTCTGCTTAATCATTACCTATTTGGCTTTTGTAAATACATAATTAGCGTTTAAGTTGTTATGTCAATTTCTTTACTGGTCTGTTTATTCATGATCTATTTGGCTTCTGTTAACTACTTAATTAGTGCATAATTATATACATGCACTAATTATAGGCGCTGCCTATATAAACTGGTTGTGTGATTGTAAATTAACCACTAATGATGAGAGCAGCAGCTAGTCGAAACGTTTGGCATGATTTTAACTTCTTAATGTAAAAGTTTTTAATAAAGTTGTGTTGTTTTAACTATAAATATTATAATCTTTGAGACTATAAAGGATATTATATTTTTCTCTGTTAATAGTGATAAGGCACTTTAGTATTGTGTGAGTTCATTCCATCTTCAACGCTGTTTTTTCTCAGCCAGCCACTTTGTTAGCAACCCGAACGCTACTTAACTACAGTAAAAACAAAAACTGTTTCACCACCTAGATGACTAGATTACGCTAGATCATCATGTAAGCACACAAATCGACGCTCCTCAGCATCCGATCCGAGAATCCGAACGACGGACGAGCGGCAAAAAGTTCATCTCTTAACACTTTTGATGAAGGATTGTGTTGCGAGGGAAGAATTTTTTACTCTTCGCGTTTTTGCGGAAGAGAAGCCATTTTATACTGAATAAACAACAACCGGTAATTTAGACGGAGAACTTTTTGTTTTGTGCGTCGATCATGCGTAGCAGTTAGCGAACTAATGAGCTAACCGGAAGTGACGAAACTTGCAGAAATTAGGGGGCTGTTTGAGGCCGGGAAAGAAGCTGATGAAAAGGGGGTTTTGGTTCTGTAGCCCTACTGACAATAAGCTTCATAAAGTTCATGTATCTTAGAGTGCTGCTTATGATACGATATGATGATATGATATGATATGATATAATGTATGAGAATCATAATATAATCATGACAGCTAATGACACTTTGGACATCATTCCTTTTAAAAGCTAAACACACATATTACAGATACGGTAAATATTTACGCTGTTTGCAATTTTAGCATCGAATGAAAGGGAGCTATTTGTGGCAGTGCCAGCAGCAGCAGCAGCAACAGCAAAAGCAGCAGCAGCAGCAGCAGTAATAGTAGTAATAGTAGTGGTAGCAGTAGTTGTAGTAGTAATAGGTAGAAGTAGCAGTAGCAACAGCAGCAGCAATAGTAGTAATAGTATTGGTAGCAGTAGCAGCAGCAGCAGTAGTAGTAGCACCAATAGCAGTAATAGTAGCTGTAGCAGTAGCAGCAGCAGCGGTAGTTGTAGCAGCAATAGCAGTAATAGTAGTGGCAGCAGCAGCAGCAGTAGCAGCAGCAGCAGCAGCAGCAGCAGCAGCAGCAGCAGCAGCAGCAGCAGCAGCAGCAGTAGCAGCAGTAGTAGAAGTAGTAGCTGTAGCAGTAGCAGTAGCAGTAGCAGCAGCCGTAGGAGGAGCAGCAACAGCAGCAGCAGCAGTAGCAGCAGCAGCAGCAGCAGCAGCAGCTGTACTTTCTTAAGCACAATATATAGTTAAACAAATAGTAACTATACTACATTTAATACAATTATTTTACCATTAAACCTGTTCATTATTTATCACGTCAATTTTACCTGCAAAATATATGGTTAATTCCTAGCCATAAATATCACGTGTAAAGATCAATTCCACACGACACTAACACAGATCGTATCACAGTTACTTAAAATGCAATTAATGTGGTAAAATTGCAACACTTTCACACTAAAAAGACACTATGAATACATGTAAACGTCTTCCGGCCATACTTGCATGCATAACTACTACTTAGTGGAACTGGTGCTAGAAGCCAGCCACACAGCTGAGAATCCCCGCTCTGGAGTAAACTATTTTACTAGGTGGAGGGGTGCTCGTTGAGAGCTATAGCGAGGAAACGACAGCAGCTCGTAGTCGAAGTAAGTCTGTATTTTCTACGAAGGTAAAAATGAAAGTGTGCATTTTAGATGTAGGCAAAAAATCAAAAAATGTTATCCAGTTTCAAACTTTGATAAGTTGAAATCAATTTTTAACCTCAGTAATGTTAATTCTAGTATTGACTGTAGATTAAATTCTCTCTCTCTCTCTCTCTCTCTCTCTCTCTCTCTCTCTCTCTCTCTCTCTCTCTCTCTCTCTCTCTCTCTCTCTCTCTCTTCTCTCTCTCTCTCTCTCTCTCTCTCTCTCTCTCTTCTCTCTCTGTCTTCTCTTCTCTCTCTCTCTCTCTCTTTCTGTCCCTCTCTCTCTGTGTCTGTCTCTCTCTCTCTCTCTCTCTCTCTCTCTCTCTCTGTCTCTCTTTCTTTCTGTCCCCCCTCTCTCTGTGTCTGTCTCTGTTACAGGTACTGCTTAAACGCATGATGTCACGAAAATGGGCTCTACATCATAATGACGTCAGAAACTAGCACTGCAGTTCATGATCATGGTTTCGTGGCACCGTCTTCTATTTGTCGGCCACGCGCTTGTGACAAAAAGGTGCCGCTGCCAATCTTAGTAGAATCACTGAGCCGCGCGTAGCTTTGAAAGTTTAACAAAATTTGAGTGTCCGAGGTAATTATTATTTATTGTAAGCTTTGATCTAAAATAACCTATTGTAGTTTTCAATATTTAAGATTCTTTATTCTGAACTCGTGTTTACACAATCATCCGGTTTTCCTTTAACGAGTTAAGCATCTAAATTATAAGCACGATTGCTCATTAATTCAGCTGAAGCTAATATACACGTCATCAGCTGCTGATGAGTTACGTAATCTTCCAGCTCTGTTACCCTAACTGATAAATGATTGTATGTTTTTGCTTGTAGGTACTGCAGCGTATGGGAAGCCCGAGGAGAAGCCAAGTCTTCGAGAGAGGTTCTTTGCAGTTAGACAGATGGTTGAGCGTTGGAACTCCATCACTCTTCCACCGCCGCGAATTCAGACAGATGGCAGTTTGCAGCCGACAAAAATAATCAGCTACTTTTCCGCGAAACTGGTTCTCCACTTGGGCAGTTTGAGCGCGGGAATCTTCGTGGTGTTCTCTCTCTCTCTCTCTCTCTCTCTCTCTCTCTCTCTCCCTCCCTCTCTCTCTCTCTCTCTCTCTCTCTCTCTCCTCTCTCTCTCTCTCTCTCTCTCTCTCTCTCTCTCTCTCTCTCTCTCTCTCTCTCTCTCTCTCTCTCTCTCTCTCTCTCTCTCTCTCTCTCTCTCTCTCTCTCTCTCTCTCTTTCTCTCTCTCTCTCTCTCTCTCTTTCTCTCTCTCCCCTCTCTCTCTCTCTTTCTCTCTTCTCTCTCTCTCTCTCTCTCTCTCTCTCTCTCTCTCTCTCTCTCTCTCTCTCTCTCTCTCTCTCTCTCTCTCTCTCTCTCTCTCTCTCTCTCTCTCTCTCTCTCTCTCTCTCTCTCTCTCTCTCTCTCTCTCTCTCTCTCTCTCTCTCCCTCTCTCTCTCTCTCTCTCTCTCTCTCTCTCTCTCTCTCTCTCTCTCTCTCTCTCTCTCTCTCTCTCTCTCTCTCTCTCTCTCTCTCTCTCTCTCTCTCTCTCTCTCTCTCTCTCTCTCTCTCTCTCTCTCTCTCTCTCTCTCGCTCTCTCTCTCTCTCTCTCTCTCTCTCTCTCTCTCTCTCTCTCTCTCTCTCTCTCTCTCTCTCTCTCTCTCTCTCCTCTCTCTCTC
>JAQGDQ010000093.1:0-39460 GCA_030141605.1 Tubiluchus corallicola
CCTTTACCCGTATAATTTTTAGTTTCTCGAGAGGGCAACTTTGTGGAAAATAAAGTGTTTAAAAAAGTAGATATAAAACAGATGAGAAATTTTGTATTTAGTTTTATTTTTGGGTGTCTTTTTGCTGCTGGAGCAGTAGCGCAGAGCTTCGATGATTTTGATGTACTTGACATTACGAAACAGCGCCCCCAAGAGCATACGATGTCTCCCAAAATGATCAGGCCGCTGCTTAAGGATGTGCCTACAGCAGCAGCAAATGAGTTGCATGGTGGGTTGCATTCAGTGAAGGAATTAATTGACATGTTCAAGATTCCTAAGGATATGCTGCGTATTGGTATGATTGTCTACGTTAATGGGGATGGTGGAGCTATTAACAAAGGCTATTATTCTTTTGCAGGTGGTGTGTTGAATCCGCCTCAAGGTTTGGTTTCTGATACTGTTAATTGGGAACGTCTTAATATTGCTATCATTAATGACTGGTGGAACCAGTTCCCTTAATGGGGATGGTGAAACTATTAACAAAGGGCTATTATTCTTTTATAGAGGGTGTATTGAATCCGCCTCAAGGTTTGGTTTCTGATACTGTTAATTGGGAACGACTTAATATTGCTATCATTGGTGACTGGTGAGATCAGTTTTAACGTACAGGTGGCAATGAGAGGGATGGGTCGGCAGGGTCTCCTGTTTTTGGATGCGTTGTTGCAGGGATGAGAGTAGTTTTTTGATTCTAATATAGATAGGAGCCTTTTCGCAGTTGTGACAAGGCTCTTTTTGGAATGATAAAAGCCGTGTTTTGATTTCGAACAGGTTTTTATGATTTATAATCTTGTATGTCTGTGGCCACTTAATTCTATTTCGCTATGAATAATTTTGAGTATTATAATCCGGTGAAGGTTGTTTTCGGCAAAGGGGAGATATCAAAGCTTGGGGGACTAATACCCGGTGGTTCGCATGTTATGCTTACATACGGGGGTGGTAGTATAAAGAAGAATGGTGTTTATGATCAGGTGCGCAGGGCGCTGGGTGATGATTTTAATGTTACTGAGTTTGGAGGTATTGAGGCTAATCCTCGCTACGAGACCCTAGTAAGGTGTGTGGATATTGTAATCCGTGACGGAGTTGATTTTTTGCTTGCTGTCGGTGGCGGCTCTGTGCTTGATGGCACCAAGTTTGTGGCGGCAGCTTCCGTTTGGGATGGAGATGAGCCGTGGGACATATTATCTCGCCGCTCGGAGATTGAGGTGAGTCGTGCACTACCTATAGGAGCTGTTTTAACTCTTCCCGCTACCGGTTCGGAGATGAATGGTAATGCTGTTATAACCCGTGAGAAGACACAGGAGAAGCTTGCGTTTAGTTCACCTGCTGTAATGCCCCGTTTTTCGGTTCTGGACCCCGAAGTGGTGTTTTCCCTTCCTGAGGCCCAGATAGCAAATGGAATTGTTGATGCTTTTGTCCATGTGCTGGAGCAGTATCTTACCTACCCTGTATGTTCACCTATTCAGGACCGCTTTGCAGAGGGCATACTGGCTACCTTGGTGGAGGAGGGCCCTAAAGTTATTGCCAGGCGTGATGATTATGATTCTGCTGCTAATTTTATGTGGTCTGCTACGATGGCTCTTAACGGGCTTATAGGGGTGGGAGTGCCTCAGGACTGGTCGACACATATGGTAGGGCATGAGTTAACAGCTTTTCACGGTATAGATCATGCTAGAACGCTTGCTATTGTACTACCGGGAATGATGAGCGTTAAGCGCGAAAACAAGAGGGATAAGATATTACAGTTTGGGGAGCGTATATGGGGTATTGATAAGGGGAGTGATGATAAACGTATTGATGCGGTTATAGACAAGGTGGTCAGCTTTTTTGAATCGCTGGGTGTATCCACAAAGTTAAAGGATTATGGAGTAGGGAGTGAGACTATAGATAAGATAGTTGAGCGATTTAGTAAAAGGGGATGGGTGGCAGCAGGAGAGAGAGGTGATCTTACCCCGGACGAGATTAGCGAGGCGCTTAAGCTCCGGCTATAGGTGTAGGTGTTAGAGATTATCAGGGTGGAGAGAGTGCTTCTTTTCCACTGTTTTGAGTTGTTTTTTCGGATATTTCAAAGATGAGGGGGTATTTAAACTTGTTTATTAAGGGAGTGGCGATGGGTTCGGCCAATGTTATCCCTGGTGTTTCGGGAGGGACAATTGCGTTGATAACTGGTGTTTTCGGCAGGGTGATAGAGAGCATAAAGTCATTTGATTTGAAGGCTGCTAAGCTTCTGGTTTCCGGTAATTGGAGAGCTTTTGCCAGCCACGTGGATATTTTTTTTCTTGCAACACTGCTTTCGGGCATTGCGGTCAGTATTTTAACACTGGCAAGGCTGTTTGATTATCTTTTTGAGAAGTACCCTGAGTTTATTTGTTCATTCTTTTTTGGGTTAATACTTGCCTCTGTCTATTTTGTTGGGAGGACTGTCGGGAGGTGGAATGCTTTTACGGCTGTCAGCCTGATGGTTGGGATAGCTGTGGCTACTGTTGTATCCACCCTTGCTCCAGCTTCCGGTAATTCGTCAGTTATCTATCTTATTATTTGTGGTGCAGTAGCTGCGTGTAGTATGATACTGCCGGGGCTGTCGGGCTCTTTTGTGCTGATTCTTATGGGAAATTATCAGTTGGTAATGATTGATGCGGTTAACAGTCTTGATGTGATGGTACTGGGGCCTGTTGTTTTGGGTGCTGTTTTGGGGCTAGCCGCTTTTTCTCATTTTTTATCGTGGGTTTTCAAAAGGTTTAGAGGGCAGACTATTGCGCTGCTTACCGGATTTATTATAGGTTCGCTGGGTGTTTTGTGGCCGTGGAAGGCTCCTGTTTTTAAGGAGGATAGCGCAGGTAATCTGCTGCTTAAAAAGAGTGGTGACAAGATTGTAGAGGGGTATGACCGGTTTATTCCTAACGAGTTTTCACCTGATGTTTTAATTGCTATAGTTCTTATGGTTATCGGAGTTATTACTATATATCTGATGGAGAGAATAGCAGAGTCTAAGCAGGTGTGAGAGTATTCGGGTTGATAGGCTTTCCTCTTTCACACTCTTTTTCGAAGGGTTTTTTTAGTGAAATGTTTGTACGGGAGGGTATTGCTGGGGAGTATTTAAATTTCGAAATAGAGAGTGTGGGGATGCTTCCTGATATAGTTAAAAGCACCCCCGGGCTGGAGGGGCTAAATGTTACTATCCCCTATAAGGAGCAGGTTTTGCCCTTTTTGGATGAGATAGATGAATTGGCTAGTGAGGTGGGCGCTGTTAACACAATAAAGATTACGAGGAGTAGAGGTAAAGTAGTCTTAAAGGGGTATAATACAGATGTTGTGGGGTTTACAGATTCTATAAAGCCTTTTTTGAAGTCGTTTCACAGAAAAGCTCTTGTTTTGGGTACAGGAGGAGCGTCAAAGGCTGTGGCCAGCTCTTTTAACATGATGGGTATTGATGTGGCTGTGGTGTCGCGCTTTGCCGGAGAGAAGCGCTTGCTCTATAGTGAGTTGAGCGCCGATGTTATTGACAGGCATATGATAGTGGTCAACACCACTCCCGCAGGTATGCATCCTAATGTTGATATGTGTCCCGACATCCCCTATGACCTACTTACAAGTCGACATTTGCTCTACGATCTTGTTTACAATCCTGCAAAAACGAAGTTTATGAGGAGAGGGGAGCAGAGGGGAGCAGAGGTTGTAAATGGTCTTGAAATGCTTCATGGTCAGGCACTGGCTGCATGGAGAGTATGGAATGATTAAGAGGGTGATGCTTTTACTAATATTTTCGTGGAAGTCTTTTTCAGAGTCCTTGTTGATGTTAGCAGGCTGTGGCTTTTCATTGAGTTTTCTTCCTGTTTTGTGCATTGCAGCACCCAAGTTTATAATTTCATATTTAACAACTTTTTTTGCATTTCAGTTGGCTGTAATATTTTTGTTCTGACTTGTTTCGATTTGGGCAGAGTGTATTGCAGCTGCCTGATCTGCCGGATTTGTTCCAAGGCTTTTTCAGCAGAGATATCAATATTATTTGCCTTCAATAACCTTTCCAGCTCTTTGTAAATGGCATAGGCTGTGAAACAAATACAGATATGGGCTTCAATGCGTTCTTTTAAGCGGTGATAAACTGGCCGTATTCGTAAATCAGTTTTTGATATACGAAAAGCTTTTTCCACTTGCCACAACTGACTATAATTCCCGATAACATCTTTTCTCGGTAAATGGGTATTGGTTACATAACCCTTCAACCCATCCCAAACTCTATCTGACTGGAACTTATCGTAGTCGATTTTAACGGCAATCTCCCCCGACAGATTCAGATATTTATTATACCCGCGATTATTTATGCGATTCTTTGTTAGCTTGCCGGAAGCAACACGTTTTTCAAGTCTTTTTAAGCCCTTCTCTCTGTTTTTTTATCGTTGAAGGCTCTTTTTTCTGAGAAGCTGATAATCAACCTTCCATTCTTGTTTTTCAACTCAACTGGCTTGTTTTCTTTAATATCAAGAGCTATAATTTTTTCTTTTATTTTTTGACTTTCATTCTTTATCCGTCCTCCAAGTATGTACTCGTATTTGTTTTCAATCAAGGCATTTATGTTCTTCTGCGAGAGTAAAGCTGCATCGGCAACTACAATAGGCCTTTCGATATTAAATTTATTTTGAAAGGCTTCCAGAACAGGGATTAGTGTTTTTGTTTCAGAGGTGTTTCCCTCGAATATTTGATAGCCAATCGGGTATCCATATTTACCCACCAGTAAACCTATCATTATTTGCGGTTGTTGATGCTTGCCATCTTTGTTGAATCCGGGAATACGGTAGTCATCTTCTTCTGATGCCTCAAAATACAATGTGGTCATATCATAAAATGCGACACTTATTTTTCCTTTTAGTAGCTTCCTGGTGTGCTTAAAGGTAAGTTGTTCAATTTGTGGCTTTAAACTTGTATTTAGCTCGTCAAGGAAACGATAAATAGTGTGTACGCTAACATCTGTATTCAGGTGCTGTCTAAAATAGTCAACGGTTTTTAATTTGCTTCCCGGGTACACTAACCGACATAATACCAGGTTGCGAAAATAATTGCAGCACCCATCATCCGGAAAGTTAAAGACTTGATAAATTTTGCCTAAAATTAATTCACTTCCTACAACTTGTAAATGATTGTTTGCAATGCTGCCCACAAAGTTTTCAACCACCAAATCATCGTGTTCAACAAAAAGCGATTGCATGCCCCTAAGCCGCTCTATCTCTGTGTTGGCAAGCAATAAAAGCAATTCTTCTTCCCGCTTTGTTTTTGCGCAACCTACGGTTTTTACAACCTTATATTTACCATGATTTTTTGAGATTATCTGTACACTCACAGAACCACTCCCGATTCTTATTTTTTCGGACAAACATGCATAAAATTAAGCATGCAGCACCCAAAATGCAAATTTGAAATTCCTATCTTGCTGATAATCAATAGTGCATTCTTGGGGCGTCGTTGTGGTGCACAAAACAGGGGGAGCAGAGGTTGTAAATGGTCTTGAAATGCTTCATGGTCAGGCACTGGCTGCATGGAGAGTATGGAATGATTAAGAGGGTGATGCTTTTACTAATATTTTCGTGGAAGTCTTTTTCAGAGTCCTTGTTGATGTTAGCAGGCTGTGGCTTTTCATTGAGTTTTCTTCAGCCTGAATCAAAAGTTTTTGCCTTGTAAAGGTCTTAGGATGGGAATATGTTGTGTTCGGGGGGGCGCTTTAGCCCATAAGACAGTTCTTCCGGATAGCCTATATCTACCAAGAATAATCCTTTTGCCGGGGCGCTTGCTCCTGCAAGTTTGCGATCTTCTGCTTCGATAATTTTTTTAAAGTCGTTAATAGAAATTTTTTTAAGTCCTACTTCAGCTAGTGTCCCTACTATTGCTCTTACCATATTTCTCAGAAATCGATCAGCGCTTATGGTAAATATTAGCAGCTTTTCTCTTTCCTCCCACCCGGCTTTGAGTATTTTGCAATTTTTTGTTTTGCTGTCTGCCCCCTCTTTACAGAAGCTGGTAAAGTTGGTATATCTGTAGAGCATAGTGGCAGCTTCATTCATTCTTTCTACGTCGAGGTGGCGATAGCAATTATTTGTGTATAGGTATGTGAAGGGATCTTTTGTTTTGGAGGAGAAATACTTGTAAGTACGGTATGTTGCATCGAAGCGGGCGTGAGCCTGTTCATTGACTTTGAAAACGCTTTGTATGGCTATTTCTGCGGGTAGAAAACTGTTGAGTCTGAGAGGGAGCTTTGCACAGTTTATGTTTTCAGCTTTGCAGTTGAAGTGGGCGACAAAAAAGCTGGCGTGAACACCGGTGTCTGTTCTGCCTGCTCCTGTTAGCTGTATTTTTTCTCGTAGTATGAGAGAAAGAGCATTTTCTATAGTTTCCTGAACTGTTTTTGAGGTCGGCTGAGTTTGCCACCCGTGGTAGTTTGTTCCGTCATAGGATAGTTGTATGAAATACTTCTCCATGTTATTTATCAATTTTTTAAGCTCGCTTGTGAGCTTGTGCAAAGTTCATTTTTTTATTTATATTTTTGTCAAAGTTCCAGCTAAAGCTGTTATTCACGCCGGTAAAGTGTGAATTTTCACTGATTTTTTCAATCTGGGCCAGTTTACTTGCTTTGCAAAGGCTTTGATGTCGCTGAGTGTGAGATATATATGGAATTTTCAGATATGCTATTTACGGATATACTTTGTTGCGCTTGTTGTTTAAGGCACTGGTTAACAATTTTTAACAAAATGGAAATTAGTAGAGTATTATAAATAGTATAGTTTTGTGTGCGGTTTTATTTAGTTGTTTAGTTGGGTGGGTGCATTATTGGCACCATTATTGATTATTTTTAAAGAAGAGAGATAGACACGACATATTAATGATTTAAAATAAAGATGGAAAGTTATGGAGCAAACATTGGATATAAAGAGGCTTAATGATAAGATTCACGGGGAGAGTTCTTTTGTCGACATGGTGTCTATGGAGATGAATAAGGTTATTGTGGGACAAAAACATTTGATTGAGAGCCTGTTAATAGGGTTGCTTTCTGACGGGCATTTATTGTTGGAAGGGGTTCCCGGGCTTGCGAAAACATTAGCTATTAATACTCTCTCTAGCACTATTGAGGCAAAGTTTGCCAGGATTCAGTTTACGCCGGACCTGCTTCCCGCCGATTTGCTGGGGACGATGATTTACAGCCAACGCAAAGAGGAGTTTGTAGTAAAGAAGGGGCCTATTTTTACGAATTTTATTCTTGCTGATGAGATCAATCGCGCTCCGGCAAAGGTACAGTCGGCGTTGCTTGAAGCAATGCAAGAGAGGCAGGTTACAATAGGAGAGAATACTTATAAGTTGGAGGAGCCATTTTTAGTGATGGCTACTCAAAACCCGATTGAGCAGGAGGGTACTTATCCTCTTCCGGAGGCACAAGTGGATCGTTTTATGTTAAAGGTTGTATTGGGCTATCCAGATAAGAAAGAGGAGGAGGTGATAGTAAGGCAAAATCTTATGAAGGAGTTTCCGTCTGCTACGTCAGTCCTGAATCCTAGTGATATTATAAGAGCACGAGATGTGGTTAAGGAGGTTTATATGGACGATAAGATACACAGATATATAGTTGATATCATACATGCTACCCGTGAGCCCGGAGAGCATGGGCTGAAGCAGTTTAATGAGATGATTTCGTACGGGTGTTCTCCACGTGCGTCCATAAGCCTTGCACAGGCGAGCAAAGCGTATGCTTTTATTAAACGCAGGGGCTATGTTATTCCAGAGGATGTAAGGGCTATATGTCACGATGTGATGCGTCACAGAATTGGGCTGAGCTATGAGGCGGAGGCTAGTAATATAGTGTCGGAAGATATTATCAGCGAGATATTAAATACTGTGGAGGTGCCTTAAAAAAGGGCGGTTTTGTTTTGTAATGTTTGCCTTTGTCCGTGGTGTTTTTTTAAAGTATACAGAGAGTGGATAAATCAGAGCTCATAAAGAGGGTTAGGAAAATAGAGATAAAGACCAGAGGGCTGTCTCGAAATATTTTTGCTGGCGAGTATCATAGCGCTTTTAAAGGGAGAGGTATGGCCTTCAGTGAGGTTCGTGATTATCAGTTTGGAGATGACGTAAGAAATATTGACTGGAATGTTACGGCGCGTTATAACAAGCCGTTTATAAAGATATTTGAAGAGGAGAGGGAGTTGACGGTTCTTCTTCTTGTTGATATTAGCGGGTCTCGTAATTTTGGTACATCGGATAAGCTGAAGAAGAATGTGATAACTGAGATATCTGCAATACTCTCTTTTTCAGCTATGGCCAATAATGACAAAATAGGGGTTATTCTGTTTTCTGATAGGATAGAGAAGTTTATTCCACCGCAAAAGGGGAGAACACACGCGCTGAGAATTATTAATGACTTGATAGATTTTGAACCCATATCACGAAAGACTGATATAACACAGGCTATTCAGTATATGACCAATATTATGAAGCGGCGGGTTTCTGTTTTTGTTATTTCAGATTTTATGGATGATAATCCTCAGCTAGAGCAGTCTCTCATTATTGCAAATAGGAAGCATGATATAGTGGGTCTCCATATATATGATGAGCGAGAGACAGAGCTTCCTTCTATCGGTATGGTGAAGTTTAAAGATTCGGAGACAGGTGGTTATCGGTGGGTCGATTCATCCAGTCGGCGGGTGAGAAGTATTTACAGGAAGTGGTGGACAGATAAGATAGACAGGCTTGACAGTGTGTTTAGGAGAGCCGGTATTGATTATGCGAGTATTGATACACGGCAAGACTATGTTAAGTCATTAGTAGCACTTTTTAAGAAGAGGGAATAGGCAGCTTATGGGTTTAAGTATTGTTAATATATATTTTGTGCTTGTACTCTCTGTTTTTGCTGTTTTTAGCAGCGCTGCTACAGGCCAGGAGATTAAGGCAGAGGCATCATTTGAAAGGGATTCCATTGACCTTGGGGATCAGATATTGCTGACCCTGGAGCTGGAGAGCTCGGATGGCCTTACTATTGAGTTGCCGGAAGTGTCGGATACTATAGGTTTGGCAATTGAAGTGCTGAGGCAGGAGCCGGTAGATACTATTGTGCTAAAAGATAGAAAACGATTGATCCGGCAAAAGTTTATTGTTACATGTTTTGACGAGGGTACTCATATTATACCCCCTTTTGTTTACAGGCTGAAATATGATGAGCTGGAAGATTCTATTGAAACGGGAGAGCTGAGGCTTTTTGTGAATACAATTGATGTGGATATGGAGAGGGGGCCTGTTGATATTAAAAGGCCTTTTTCTGCACATGTTACATTTAAAGAGATCGCACCAATACTATTTGGGGTGATACTTGCCTTGGCTCTTATTTATCTGGTTATTTATATGATAAGACAGCGGAGGAAGAATGCCCCACTGTTTCAAAGGGCTCCCAAGCCCCGGGAGCCTGCTCATGTGATAGCTTTGCGTGCGTTGAGTGAGCTGAAGAATAAGAAGTTGTGGCAGAGCAACCGTACTAAAGAGTATTATAGCAGAGTAACGTGTATTGTAAGGTCTTATATAGAGGAGAGATTTCATATTAAGGCGTTGGAGCAGACTACTGCAGAGATTATGAGAAATATTGAGAGTAAAGAATCGGAGGTAGGTCAGCAGCCTATTGATATGCTGAGGCAGATTCTTGAGTTGGCAGATTTTGTTAAGTTTGCAAAGCTGTCTCCTACTTCTGATGAGAATCAGATAACAATTGCAAATGCCTACTTTTTTGTAGAGCAGACTAAAGTTGATGAGAAAAAAGATAGTTCACTGAAGAGTAGTGAAGGTGAAGTGGAGGAGACAACTTATTTAATCAATGGCGAAGGGGTGAAAAAAGATGGCTAGTATGGATTTTGCTAAACCCGGATTTTTTTATCTGTTTTTGGTTTTTGTGCCAATGATAGCGTGGTATGTGTGGCGGCAAAAAACGTTGATGGCAAGTATAAGCATATCAACATTAAATGGGTTTGAGAAAGCCCCCAACACATGGAGACACTATCTGCGCCACTCTATTTTTGTTATTCAGCTTATGGCTATGTCTCTTCTTATCCTGAGCTTGGCCCGTCCTCAGTCATCGGATAGCTGGGAGACCCAGTCTACAGAGGGTATAGATATAGTTATAGCTTTTGATATATCAAGTTCCATGCTGGCAAGGGATTTTAGCCCCGACAGACTTGAAGCAGCCAAAGCTGTAGCTACAGAGTTTATTTCAGGCAGGCCTTATGATCGTATCGGCTTAGTTGTTTTTGCGGGAGAGAGTTTTACACAGTGTCCTCTTACTACAGATCACGCAGTACTTATAAATTTGCTTAGGGAGGTCAAGTGTGGTATGATTGAGGATGGTACGGCAATTGGCCTTGGCCTTGCAACTTCAGTGGCAAGGCTGAAGGAGAGCGATGCAAGCAGCAAGGTTGTAATTTTGCTTACCGATGGTGAAAATAACAGGGGAGAGATTGCCCCTATAACTGCCGCAGAAATTGCAAAAACTTACGGAGTAAGAGTTTACTCTATCGGAGTTGGAACTATCGGCACCGCACCTTTTCCTGTGCAAACCAACCTTGGAACACGTATAAGAAATGTTGAGGTTAAGATAGATGAAAAAGCCTTACAGAGCATATCAGATCTCACAGATGGGAAGTACTACAGGGCTACTAATAAAGCGAAACTGGTAGAGATATATAAGACGATTGATAAGCTTGAGCGCTCTAAAATGGAGGTTCATGAGTTTAGTAAAAAGAATGAGGAGTATCTTAGGTTTGCTATTCCTGCACTTCTGGTGGCCCTTGTGGGGTTTTTTATGAAGGTTACGGTTTTTAGGAATATACCTTAGGCTGTACAGGTCTGACAGGTGGAGGTAAGAATTGGTGGAAAAAGGAGAAGCTTCAACAAAGAGATGTTATTAAGTATATGGAGTCATTTAGGTTTGCACATCCGGAATATTTTTACTTTATGCTGATAATTCCGGCATTTGTAGTTATTTTTTTGCTGTCTGTGAGAGGGAGGAAGAGGGCCCTGGCTCACTTCGGAGATATGTCAATACTTCGGCAGTTGATGCCAAGTGTGTCGACAGGTCGCCATATTGTCAAGTTTGTTGTCTGGATGCTGGCATTTACTTTTATTATTATTGGTATTGCGAGGCCACAGTATGGCTCAAAGCTTACAACCGTAAAGAGGGAAGGGGTAGAGCTAATTATTGCGCTGGATGTTTCTAAGAGTATGCTTGCGGAAGATATTACCCCGAATCGTCTGGAGAGAGCAAAACGTGCAATTTCTAGATTAACTGAGAGCCTGCATAATGATAAGATAGGGCTTGTAGTTTTTGCAGGTGATGCATATATGCAGTTGCCAATAACAGCTGATTACACTTCAGCAAAGCTTTTTCTTGGTGCAATAGATACGGATATTGTTCCAGTTCAGGGGACCGCAATAGGGGCAGCAATAAATCTTAGCTCTAACTCATTTTCACCCAACTTTGATGGGAGCAAGGCAATAATTATAATAACTGACGGAGAGAATCATGAAGATGATGCTATATCTGAGGCACAGAAAGCCTACAGCAACGGTATTGTTGTTTATACTATTGGTATGGGGTCATCACAGGGGGTCCCGATACCTCTTGAACTACCGGATGGCAGACGTGATTTTCATAGGGATAAAGATGGGAATATAGTGGTTACGAAGCTAAATGAGGAGATGCTTGCCAGGATTGCGGTAGCGGGTGGGGGTAAGAGTATTTTTGCCAGTAACGCACAGGTGGGGCTGGATAAACTGTTTGAAGAGATAGGAAAAATGGATAAAGCGGAACTGGAATCACGCATTTATTCAGAGTATAATGAGCAGTATGCTCTTTTCATTGCAATTGGGCTGGCACTGATGCTTATAGATTTTCTTATTCTTGAGAGGAAGAATAAATGGCTAAAAAATTATAGATTATTTGGTACACACTGAAATGATAGTTATGAAGCAGCTAGTAGTTATTTTTTTGGTATTGGGCTCATCGCTTGCCGCGTCTGCACAGAAGGAGAGGCGGTTTGTGCGTCATGGGAATAAGCTGTACAATGAAGGGTTAAAAGATACAGTAGCTCTTGATACTATTAAGTTTGGGGAGGCAGAAGTGGCATACAGGCGGGCGTTACAACAGAAGCCTGATAATTTTCAATGGCAATTTAACTTAGCTGGTGCTTTGTATAAACAGGCTAAGCCTCAGCAGGCAGCAAGTGCTTTTGAAAGGCTTGCAGAGCAAACTGATAAACCAAGTGAAAAGGCGATGGTGTATCATAATATGGGTAATTCATTATTGGCGCAGGAAAAGATAGATGAGAGCATCGATGCGTATAAAGAGGCATTGCGACTAAATCCGGGAGATATTGAAACCAAGTATAATCTTGCATATGCTCAAAAGATGAAGCAGCAGCAGGAAGATCAGGATCAGGATCAGAACCAGGATCAGAACCAGGATCAGAACCAGGATCAGAACCAGGATCAAGACCAGGATCAAGACCAGGATCAGGACCAGGATCAGGATCAAGATCAGGATCAGAACCAGGACCAGGACCAGAATCAGGATCAGAATCAGGATCAGAACCAGGATCAGAACCAGGATCAGGACCAGAATCAGGACCAAAATCAGGACCAAAATAAGATAGATAGAGAAACTGCGGAGCGTTTATTACAGATGCTTGAGAATGATGAAAAAGAGACACAGGAGAGGGTAAAGAAGATGCAGGCCGAGCAAGCAAAAAAGGTAAGAGTGGAGAAGGACTGGTAGGGTTGGTACGCCTTTTGATGTGCATAATTTAGCATTTATAAAGATTACGCTTCAAAATTGCACTATTTTTGAGGAGAAAATCTTGAGGAGCTATGATTCGTACTATAATCATATAAATGAGAAAAAACAGATTGATATTTTTGGGGATTATATCCCTTTTGGGGGTTATGCCTGCGCTGGCTACACAGGTTGATTTTAGGATGTCTGCCCCAAAGTTGGTGGAGCTGGGTGAACAGTTTCGTTTAACGCTGACCTTAAATGGTGAGGGGGAGGAGGTTAGTCTGCCTGAGTTGTCTGATTTTAATCTACTGATGGGGCCGTCAACTACTCAAAGTGTATCGGTAGAGTTTATTAACGGGAATAGTAAAAAGAATGTTACCTCTTCTTATTCGTATGTTTTGCAGGCGAAAAAAGAGGGGGTGTACACAATAGGGTCGGCGAGCATAAAGGTGGGAGGGGAAAGATATACCTCGAACCCTGTTACTCTGGAAGTTGTAAAGGGGTCTTCAAAGCCTTCGGGAGGTGGAGTTAATGAGCCTGCTGTCCAGTCAGGGGTTATTAGTAAAGAAGATCTGTTTGTGAAGGTTTTTTTAAACAAGAAGAGTGTGTTTAAGGGAGAACATATTGTGGCAACTATTAAAATATTTTCAAAAGTGGAACTTACCAGGCTTGGAAATATAAAATTGCCAAGTTTTGAGGGTTTCTGGCTGCAGGATATTGAGACTCCTCAGCAGATATCTTTGCAAAGGGAGGCTTATAATGGAGAGATATACAATGTCGGAGTACTAAAAAAAGCTGTTTTATTTCCGCAGCACTCGGGAGAGATAAAGATAGAGCCTGCCGAGATTGAGTGTTTTGTTAGGCAACGAGTTAGTCACCGCTCCAGAAACTTTTTTGATGATTTCTTTAACTCATATTCCACTGTTAGAGTGACAGCGTTGAGCCCTCCTGCGAGCGTAAAAGTTAAGCCGCATCCAACACCCCCTGCCGGCTTTTCCGGAGGGGTAGGAGATTTTAGCTTTACGGCATCTATAAGTGATACCAATGTTAAAGAGAACGATGCGATAACGCTGAAGTTTAAAATTACCGGGAATGGTAATATTAAACTTATAAATGGGCCAAAGGTTAACCTTCCTCCTGATTTTGAGGCTTACGATCCCAAAACAGCATCTGACTATAAGGCTTCAGAGGAGGGGTTAAAAGGCAGCATAACTTTTGAGCATCTGTTTTTACCAAGGTATGCCGGGGATTATGCAATACCCCCAGTAGAGTTTACCTACTTCAATCCTTCATTGGCAAAGTATGTAACCAAAAAGTCTTCTTCATTTGCTCTGCATGTTGAAAAAGGCGAGGGAGAACATTCTTCTGGAATGATACAGTCTGTATCGAGAGAGAGTGTAAGGTTTATAGGTAAGGATATAAGATATATTAAGCAAGGGACAGGGAAGTTGTATGTAAAAGGGTATATCTTTTTCGGGTCACTGAGATATTATCTTATACATTTAGGGGGACTGTTTTTACTACTGTTTATTTATTTTCTGAATAGGAAGCGAATAAAGGAGAGAGCCAACATTGCAAAGCATAGGAACCGGAAGGCTGCTAGGGTTGCCAAGAAGCACCTCAGAGGGGCAAAGGAGCATCTCAGCAAGAGAGAGCCGGAGAGTTTTTACGAGTCGGTAATGCGTGCGTTTTGGGGGTATCTTAGTGATAAATTGACCATTCCTGTTTCGGAGTTAAATCGTGAGAGGGCATCTGAGGTGCTGAGCGAGAGAGGAGTGTCTAGGGAGTTAATTGCTGGGTTTATGAAGGTATTGGATGCGTGTGAGTTTGCCAGGTTTGCCCCGAGCGGAAGTGTAGAACAGATGGGTGGTGTGTATGAGGATGCAAGTGAGGTGATGAATAAAATGGAGAGAGAAATTGGGTAATATTTTTGACTTTTGAAGTTTTTAAAGATTAGGGGTTATGGAATATCGAATGATAAATACGGGTCGAAAATATGCAATGACGCTGCTGGCTGCTATGTTAAGCCTGCTACTTGTTGCTCAGGACGGAGACAAGCTTGCAATAGAGAGTGCGTCTCAGTTGTACGGTGAGGATAAGTTTGCTGAGGCAGTTGAAGTCTACGAGGCTGCTTTGGCAGCAGGGGTTGAATCTGCAGTTATATATTTCAATTTAGGAAATTCTTATTACAAGTTGGGGGAGTTTTCGAAGGCGATATTAAGTTATGAGAGAGCGCTTTTGCTTGCGCCCGGTGATAAGGATGTTCTGTATAACCTGGAGTTGGTAAATGCTTATATTGTGGATGATATTGAAAAGCTACCGGAGATATTTGTGGCAAAGTGGTACCGGCAGATGGTTAACTTACATTCGGTAGATGAATGGGGCTGGCAGAGTGTGATCGCTTTTATTTTGGGGCTGGCTTTATTTGGTACTTTTCTCTTTTCAGGAAGAGTGCTTTTAAAGAAGATGGCTTTTATATTTGTTGTGATAACATTTCTGTATAGTGGAGTATCATTTTCATTTGCGTTGTCGCAAAAGAAGAAAATGACTATCCGGAATCATGCTATCATTTTTTCCAGAAGCGTAACTGTAAAAAGTTCACCAAGCGAAACCGGGACAGGCCTGTTTATTGTTCATGAGGGGCTGAAAGTGGAGTTGACAGATAGCATCGGGAAGTGGGTTGAGATAAAGATAGCAGATGGTAACAAGGGCTGGGTGCAGGATGCTGCTGTGGTAAAGATCTAATTGACAGGGTTTTAAGTTGTCAAAGGTTTTTGTTTCTTGTTCAAATATAAATGCTCCCAGAAGAGATACATAATATTCTAATTCAGGATTATAGCTACAATCTGCCGGATAACAGAATTGCAAAGTACCCGCTGAAGAGAAGGGACAGAGCGCGACTGTTGGTCTGGAAAGGTGGTGTGATTAAAGATACATCTTTTCACTGTATTGCTGATTATTTGCCGAATAATAGTCTCTTGGTTTTCAACAATACAAAAGTGATTAGGGCGCGGCTGGAGTTTAAAAAACAGACAGGTGCACGAATTGAGGTTTTTTGTTTAGAACCTTATTATCCCAGGGAGTATGGCTTGTCATTTGCGCAGCGAGGGAAATGTGCCTGGAGGTGCATCGTGGGGAATCTTGGGAAGTGGAAGGGAGGTGTGTTGGAGAAGCGTATTAAATCAGGAGGGAGAGATGTACTATTAAGTGTAGAGAGAGGTGAGGCTGTGGGAGGTGATATATTGGTTACATTTTCGTGGGATGATGCTGAGAGCACATTTGCAGATATACTTGATGCATCGGGAAGTGTTCCCATTCCGCCCTATATGAATAGAAAGTCGGAGGAGAGTGATACATCCCGTTATCAAACTGTTTATTCAAAAGTGAAAGGATCGGTAGCGGCTCCTACCGCCGGGCTGCATTTTACACAAGATGTCTTTAGTTCTTTTCGGTCGAAGAGTATTGAAACTGCAGAGCTTACTTTACATATAGGGGCAGCTACTTTTAGACCTGTTATGTCAAATGTGGTGGGAGAGCATGAGATGCATGTTGAGCATATAGTGGTTGAGAAGCGCTTTATTGCTAAGCTGTTAAGGCATAAGGGGAGCGTTGTTGCAGCAGGTACCACTTCTATGCGCACTTTAGAAAGCCTATTTTGGATGGGGAAAAAGGTACTTGACACTCCGGAGTTAGAGCCTTCAGATCTGCATGTAACGCAGTGGGAACCTTATAGTAGCACAGGCCGAGCTCCCAAAGCGGATGAAGCCTTGGAAGCTTTATACTCTTATATGGAGCGTAGCAGGCTGGAAGCACTTAGTAGTACTACGCAAATAATGATTGTTCCCGGCTATGAGTTTAGGATTGTAAATGGAATAATTACTAATTTTCACCAGCCACAAAGCACTCTTTTGCTCCTTGTATCCGCGTTTATTGGCAAAGATTGGCGAAAAGTGTATAGTCATGCCATGGATAATGGTTACCGGTTTTTGAGCTATGGAGACTCCAATCTTTATATAAGGGAGTAGTTAAAAATCAAAGTTTATCCCGGCAAAGACACCTGTTCGTGTTTCGAGGTTGCTTCCATAATCTCCGGCAACACCCAGGTGAAGAGCGAAAGGCAGCTTCTCGCCTATATATGAACATTTGGCATAGAGAGATATCTGGTCTAGCGGGTTTTTATGCGGGTCGATGTATGTGCCAAAATTTTTGGAGAAGGTGAAAAGGGATTCCCACCTGAGATCTCTATTTAGGTACCCTTTTGCTCCTGTGTGCAACATCCATATTCTGTTGTTTTTGAAGCCCACTGAAATACCGTCTTCATTGATAGCAGGTATAAATAGAGGGCTCCCCAGCATTCTACTGTAATACGTATGCCCGGATTTATATACACTATGGTTAAAGTAGTCATCTAAGCCTCTGCCTCCATATTCCGGATGCAGATGGTATTCTCCACTCTGATGCTTTGTGTGCATAAATTCGCAGACTATCTCATTTACTAATGACTGTTTTTCCCATTTTAAATGGGTACCCCATAAGCCATCAGCCCAGTTTACGAACTCCATTCCCGAACGGTCTTCAAAGAAATGGTTGTAATAGAAAGTCAAGGCTTTGCTGCCATATGTTTTGCTTATTTTAAATACATATGTCCCCAGCGAGTTTCCTGCAACATTTAGCTGATCTGTTTCCGGCGCATTTGAGCTTCCCCCCCGCCCTAAAATGTAACGGAAATAATCTTCTATTCCAGGTAGTTTACCATATTCAGGAGAGTCTCCTCCCCAGTATGTCCAGAGATCAGCACCTGCTATAGCTTGCCAATTATTACCTAAATATGCTCGCAGGTATAAGTTTTTATGGTGAAGTTTAGCATTTTTTACATGACGCTCATCTATGAGGAAGTTTTCTTCATATTCAAATTTTAATGAGAACCATTTTTCCCAGAAAAAAAATGGGATATATCCGTTCGACGCCAGTTCTATCCGAGGCATGGGGCGCGCATTACTAGATAAGACCATATTGCCATTTGTGGATGATAATCCCCCATATCTAGTCGGTTCAGCCTGCATTCCCCCGCGTAGAACCAACCATTTAAAGCGTATTCCTGCCCATGCTTCATTAATGTGAAAGTCAGATCTTGATGCATTGCCATATACCATGTTCAGCCCATAGGTAACTCCCCAGCTTTTGCCAGCATCCTGTTCAAGTTCCCGTGATGCACCTATAGACACAAGCTGATAGGTAGAGTTGGGTGCGGTAAATACTCCATTCTTATTTGATGTCACCCAGAATGGCAGATCATCACCGGAGCTGACGTATGAGCTTAGTGAGGCTTGAAATGATGGTCTATACGGCGATGTTTGGGATTTCCCCTGAATAACTGTTAAAGTAAGAGCTAGTATGCATATATGCCTTATAGCAAAGGCCTTTGTAAAATTTGCCTTTTTACTAGTATTTTTGGTAAAGTACTCTTCAAAACCCTTACTTATATCAGTAGGTAGCGGGTTTTTATCGAATTTTTTCTTATTCTGAACCACAATCTTTCGTCTTGTGAAGGCCTCAGTAGATCGTTTCATAATGATTTTAGAGGAGCATGTTAGTTAAGTATTATGCAATGGCTAAGGTTATAAAAAAGCAGGCCTATAAGCCGGATTCTGTACCCGCATAGCGGGTTTCTATCATTTATCTTGGACTGCTGTCACCAACAGCCTCAAGCAGCCTACCCTCCACGAAAAACAGGCGAGCCACCTGTTGCCCTACCTTTGCTTACAGGTACTCTGATAACGCAGGTATTAACATGGCTCGTGGTATATTTGGCCTTGCAACCCATGAGGCGTACGACTATTTCGATCACTCGAAATATCGGTGGGCTCTTACCCCGCCTTTTCACCCTTATCCATAGATTATGGACGGTTATTTTCTGTTACGCTACTGCTAGACTTTAGTCTACCTTCCCGTTAGGAAGCATGGCGCTCTTTGTTGCCCGGACTTTCCTCACTCAAGTGAAAATCACTTAAGCGCGATAGAACAGCCTGCGAATGCAAAGGTATTAAATTTTGAATAGTTGTATACTCTTAATCCTTTGCAAAATGTATCTTTATTATTAATATTTTCTTCAAAACCCTAATTCAGGTCAGTAAGCTGCGATTTTTCATTGAAGTTTTTCCTCAATCTGAACCAAGATCTTTTGCTTCACAAAGGTTTTGAAATGCGTATTTTTTAATAATTTTTCTCACCCTTACTCAGAATATTTACCTCATAAAGATTCTGGTTTAGAGTCAAAACCTACACTTATGTGCGGTAAAACATAAAGGGACTGACTCATTTTGAACGAGCCTTCTTATGTTGCATAATAAATATTTCGCACTCGCTCTTTCACTTGCTACCCTCCAAATTATGTAGGTATTGACAATCCACTATTGTTAGTTCTGCCACTTTCCAATATTTTGATATGAGACACAGTAAATCCCTCTGGAGGCTTAAAAAAGTGTACAGTTCGTGTTGACGACTATACAGTTGTTTTTGATGTAGTGTATTCTTGATACAAAAGAGGCAAAAGATCAAGCCGTTAAAGGCAGTTTTTCTATTTCGCAGAGTTTGTAAGGTTCATCTGGTTTTGATTTGGCGATTTTCCTATCATTAATCTGCAAGGTTTTGCACGGAAGTTACAATAACCTTCGAAATTTAGGATACAATAATTCGTCAAGGAGTTAATCTATATAGTTGATATTAAGCATATAAATTTATTTAAGGGTTAAATCCCAACGTTGGATGATTTTGTACTCTTTCGGGGTTTTGTTTTTCCCCAAATTAATATTTCAACACAGAAGATTATTTACTCTTGAACATTTTTGCTAAATAATTCGGGACAGAAGCATGGATTATGTTCTCAGGTATTTGTTGCTTCTTTTACTCAATCACCTCTTTTTCTTCATCCACTTTTTGTACTTTGTGAAGCTTAACATAGAAAATCAATGTCGAATATGCAGGGATACCAGTGCTTATACTACCGCCATACCCCAGTTTTGAGGGTATAATAAATTTAGCCTCTCCTCCCTCGCTCATATAGGAAACACCTTCATCAAATCCCGAGACAGTAGCCCCTATACCTGCTATAAACTTAAATGGTTCATACCCATCCGATTTAAGATACTCATATCCCACGGTGTTATCGAAATTGTGTCCATCACCAATGCCTGTAGTTTCGTCTTCTTCGATCAGATACCCCTCATAATATACGTAGACCTCATCAAAAATAGCTACAGAGTCATTAGGGTCTGTAGAACCCGCCTTCCCTTCTATATAATAGAGCCCTGAAGATGTAGGCTCCTCATCAGGATGATACTTGCTTAAATACATGCTTCGCAGCCTCGTCTCCCTTTCCCTTGCCTGTTGACTGGTGGATTTTGAACACGAATAAAGGCCAAGCGCGGCAAGAGTAAATAGAATAACAGAAAGCCTTATTTTCATCTGTATAATAGTCAAAATTTATCAAAATTAACAAAATTCTTTCATTTCAAGTATTTTAGTATCCTTCCCGCTCCAAAAATAAAAAACCGGCATTAAGCAAATTCCCTCGCTGCAGCTTCCAGATCTTTTTTATATTGTGGTAAAAGAGCCTCAAATCTGCTTACAGCCTCTGACATTGTCCCCCTAAACTCACCTCCTGCAGCATTTGCATGGCCTCCTCCATTAAAATGATTACCTGAAAATGCGTTTGAGGAGAAGCACCCTTTAGAGCGAAATGATATTTTTACCTTGCTGTCCTTTTCTATTAACAGGCCCACAAAAATCACACCTTTGATGGAGAGAAGGAAGTTTACAACCCCTTCTGTGTCTCCATCCTGGAACTTATACTGCATCAACTCCTTTTTAGTGAGCAAGATATATGCAGAATGATATTCGGGCAATACTTTCATCTTTTTATCAAGACAGTAACCCAATAGACGCATTCTGTGGGGAGAAAAATTGTGATAAATAGCACTGTGCACTTTATCCTTATCTGCACCTTTTCTCAGCAGTTTCCCCACAATTCTGTACAGGTTTGGAGATGAAGCATTATAGCTGAATGACCCTGTATCTGTAATTATTCCTGCAAGTAATGGCTCCGCAACCCGTTTATCAATATAATCTTCAAAGCCTGCTTCTTCCAAAAACTCAAATACTAGCTCGGCTGTAGAGCTTGCATCTGTACACGAAAGAGAGAAATCAGCAGTAATAGTCGGATTTGGGTGGTGGTCTATTAGTACTTTGGCGGCCTTATTATCGATAAAATGCTTTGCCATTTTACCTAAACGCTTTAAGTCATTAAAGTCGAGCAGAAAGATTATATCTGCTTCACTCATAACCTTAAGAGCTTTTTCTTCATTTTTGTCAAAAAATAGGACATTTTCTGTCCCGTCCATCCACTTAAGAAAGTTTGGATAGTTGGTAGGAGATATTACTACAGGGGAAACGCCCACCTTTTTTAAGGCCTCACAGAGTCCCAGTCCAGAACCTATTGCATCTCCATCAGCATTCATATGCGGAAGTAATACCACTCTTTTTGCCTTGTTCAGCAAATCTTTGACTCCTGCTACCGTATTATGTTTAAACCGCTTCAAACTATACAACTTTAAATTACATTGAGAGGCAAATATAGTCAATGAGACCTTCGCAAAACTTATCTTCTTATTAATATTTTCGTCAAAATACTCATTTGCGTTAGTAAACTGTAGTTTTCCTTTAAATTTTTCCTCAACTTGAAAAATCAGAGGGCTCTCAGTATTAAAATTGGGTGTTTAGACATCCCTGTTTAAAGAATTTTTAAATAATTTTGGAAAGAATACACACTAAAGTTCTATGGAAGGAGATATTACACTTGCTCTAATCAAGCCTATTGCTGTAAGCAGGAACCATGTTGGACCTATTCTCGGCATTATAAACGAGCATGGCTTTAAGATCGAGGCGCTCAAAATGACACGGCTTTCACAAGGCCAGGCTGAATCATTTTATCATGTTCACCGCAATAAACCTTTTTATGACAACTTAGTGGAGTTTATGTCTTCCGGGCCTATCGTTGCAGCGATACTTGTTAAAGAGGGTGCCGTGAAAGAGTTTCGTAAGCTTATTGGCGCCACTAATCCGGATGAAGCCAGGGACGGAACTATTCGCAAGATGTTTGCAGAATCGCTATCTCACAATGCTGTTCATGGATCGGACAGTGACAGGAATGCAAGGGTTGAAGCTGCGTTTTTTTTCTCTGAAAGTGAAAGGTTTAAATAATTGAGGGAAATAGTGCCTACCTCCATATCACTTCAACTCTTTCAAAATATTGTAACCTCCTGGCAGTCTGTTATCGGCAAGACCTATCTCTATAAGTTGTGCTTACAGATGTACCAAATGGTGTATGAAATATTCTGGGATTTTTGCAAAACTCATCGTTTTAAATATTTTCTCCAAAATTCTTACTCCCGTCACTTTATAAGCAGTGTAGGGGGAAGCCTGTTTTTAAGTTTATAAGCTCACTTTTTTGAGAAATCCGCACCCTTCTCGTGCACTGTATTCACTGCTCTTCCCGATGGATCCGCATTATTGCGAAATGACTTGTCCCACTTCAGTGCCACATCAGTACTGCACGCTATAGATGGGACAGAGGGGATACAGGCAGCGGCCTGGTCGGATGGGAAATGCTGACTGAATATTTCACGGTAGAGATACTCCTCTTTGCTCATAGGTGTATTGACAGGAAACTTATAGCCCGCATTGGTCATCATATCATCGGTTACCTTCTCATCAGCAGTTTTCTTCAGTGTATCAATCCAGCCATAACCAACACCGTCCGAAAACTGTTCTTTTTGTCTCCATGCGACACTTTCAGGTAGATAATCTTCAAACGCTTTCCGTACAATCCACTTCTCTATACGCCCATCTTTAGCCATTTTATCTTCGGGGCTTATACGCATTGCAACATCTAAAAACTCCTTGTCAAGGAATGGTACACGTCCCTCAATTCCCCATGCAGCAAGCGATTTATTGGCACGTAGGCAATCATAAAGGTGTAGCCTCTTCACTTTTCTTAATGACTCTTCATGAAATTCTTTGGCATTTGGGGCTTTGTGAAAATAGAGATATCCCCCAAAGATTTCGTCAGCCCCTTCTCCTGTCAGCACCATTTTAATACCCATAGATTTCATCACGCGTGCAATCATATACATAGGTGTTGAGGCACGCACCGTTGTTACATCATAAGTTTCAATATGATATATTACATCACTAATAGCATCAAGCCCCTCCTGTATTGTATAGTGTATCTCATGGTGAACAGTTCCTATTTTATCGGCAACTATACGCGCTGCTGCGAGATCAGGAGAATCTTTGAGTCCGATAACGAAAGAGTGCAGCTGTGGCCACCATGCAGCCTGCTTACCGTCAGTTTCAATACGTCTCTCTGAGTATTTCTTGGCTATTGCAGATGTAATTGAGGAGTCCAGCCCGCCTGAAAGCAATACCCCATATGGCACATCAGTCATCAGCTGGCGACGTACAGCACTCTCTAAAGCATCATGTAACTCCTTAATGTCTGAACCGTTATCTTTTACATTTTCATAGTCCATCCAGTCCCGGTCATACCATTTTTTTACTTCACCATCCTTACTGTGCAAGTAGTGAGCAGGGGGGAACTCCGTTATTTTACGACAAAAACCCTCCAACGCTTTTAACTCCGACCCTACAAAAAAGTTCCCATGCTCATCCCATCCCATATAGAGTGGTATGATGCCAATATGATCGCGCGCGATAAGATATGAGTCTTCCTCTTCATCATAAAGAGCAAATGCAAAAATGCCATTTATGTCATCCAAAAACTTTTCTTTCTTTTCTCGGTAAAGGGCCAATATAACTTCACAATCTGAACCTGTCTGAAATTCATACTTCCCTTCAAACTCCCTGCGAATATCTTTATGATTATAAATTTCGCCATTCACCGCTAAGATCAATTTTTTATCCTTACTGTATAATGGCTGTCCTCCAGATTCGGGATCAACAATTGAAAGTCTTTCATGCCCCAACACTGCATTCTCCCCACAATAAATTCCTGACCAGTCCGGCCCACGATGTCGAATTTTCTTTGACATTTCCAGTATTTGAGGCCTTAGCTCATTAGCATCTGTTTTTAAATCAAAAGCGCAAACTATCCCACACATAACTCATTTTTTATAATAATTGATATAATGAATAAAGCCTTTGCAGAGCACATCTCTCTGTTAGTATTTCACCAAAATAATTTTCTAATCCCTCACTGTATATTGGTAATCTGCAGGGGTTCCCATATTTTCTCAGCCCAAATTAGGATATATCTTCTTGCAAAGACTCCAACTAATACAGCTCAAAGGTACTATTTTGAAAAATGTTATTGAATTTTCTACTCTCTTTCCATCCTGTTTTTAATTTAAGTCCGAGGGTTTTTATTCCAAATCCAAGCTGAGCAGTTATGGGTACTACCTGTTCTTGCAGCGTATATAACACTGTGTTAAACTGCCTTTTATTAAAAGATGGTTAAGTTTTTTGAGATATAATCTGCCTATGTGCTTTTTCTCTACTGCTAATAAGTTTAAAGGAGGGGTAGGTTTCAATACCGGATCTTTGCAAAGCGCATTTTTTGTTAAAATAGTTTTTGCCGGAGCTCCAAAGTCTCTATCTTCATTGATAAACTGTGGGATTTTATTAACCTTTTGCCTCAATCTGAACCAAGCCTCTTACCTTGAAAAGATCTAAATCTAAATTTGATTAAACTACGTTCTTGTAAATTTTAATAGGTAGAGCACTTGGTAAAAAGACTTAGAAGTTGAATTTTATAAGATAATAATATAAAAAAAAGTAATAAAACTTTTCTTTAATTAACAAAAGATTATACTTTTGTGCTAGCTTATCTGCCAAAAGAGAGCACTTAAGTTTGGTTCTGAAATTAAAAATTAATAATTCATCATGAAGAAGATTACTTTAAAACCTGCTATCATCTTTTTCTTGGGCGCTGTCCTTTTAAGTAGCTGTTCAAGCCTTAGCAAGATGAAAAACAACGCAAGCAAAATTGCCTACAACGTAACACCTGAAGTTCTTGAGGCTCACGGGGGAAATGTTGAAGTTGCTATTGAGGGGCGTGTTCCCGGAAAATATTTTTTGAAGGATATAACAATGGAAGCTACCCCTGTTTTAAAGTATGAAGGTGGTGAGGCTGCTTATGAACCTTACACTTTACAAGGAGAAAGTGTGGATGGCAACGCTACGGTTATAAGCTATGCGAGTGGAGGTAGCTTTTCTTACTCAGGTTCTGTCCCTTTCGTGGATGGGATGCATGATTCGGATTTAGAACTCCATATTGTTGCAAAATCGGGTAAAAAAACAGAGAAGTTTCCACCATTAAAGATTGCTGATGGTGTGATTGTGACATCAACCCTTTTTGAAAACTCTCCTACCCCTATGGAAGGAATTCAGAAAGAGGAAAATATGACAGGTATTTATGATCCCACAATTGATGCGTTCCAGCGAATTGTTCCTGATAGTTATAAGGCGGATTTAATGTACCTTATCAATAGCTCTTATGTTCGTGGAAGAGAAGTGAAAAAAGAGGAGATGACCCAGCTTAATAAGTATATAAAAGATGCTTTTGAGGCTGAGCGTACAGAGCTTAAGGGAGTAGAAGTATTAGCTTATGCATCGCCAGATGGTGAACTTGATTTTAATGACAACCTTTCTCAAAAACGTGAAGTTTCTGCAGCAAATGCTGTTAGCAAAAGTATACAGAGAAGTAAGGTTGATGTAGAGCTAACTTCAAAATACACCCCTGAAGACTGGGAAGGGTTTAAAACATTGGTTGAGCAGTCCGCTATTCAGGATAAGGAACTTATTCTTCGTGTTCTATCTATGCATACTGATCCTGAAGTGCGTGAGCGTGAGATACGTAACCTTTCAGAAGCCTTTACTGCACTTGCCGACGATATATTACCCAAATTGCGCCGTGCAAAAATTACTGCAAATATTGAGGTAATTGGTAAAACTGATAATGAGATTACTGAATTGGCCAACAGTGATCCTTCTCAATTAAATCAGGCAGAGTTGTTATATGCTGCAAAATTGACTGAAGATCTTGAGAAGAAAAAAGCTATTTATAGCAGCTTCATAAGTGCATATTCTGATGATTGGAGAGGATACAACAACCTGGGACTTATATTCTTTAAGCAAGATGACCTTTCGAATGCCACATCTCTTTTTGAAAAAGCTGATGAGCTAAGCCAAGGCAACCCTGTTGTTAAAAATAACCTTGGAGCAGTTGCCCTCAAAAATAACGATCTCAAAAAAGCGGAGGAGTTGCTTGGTGGCGCCAGCGGAGCAGGAGAAGCTGTTGATCAAAACATGGGGTTAGTAAGCTATATGAAAGCTGACTATAATACATCTGCCAATTACTATGGAGATATTGAGAGTGTAAATAGTGCTCTTGCTCAAATGATGAAGGGCAATAATAATGAAGCTCTCAAAATTCTTAATAATATTGAAGAAGAGACTGCTAATGTTTCTTATCTAAAAGCTGTTATAGGTGCTCGGACCGCTAAGGCAAGCCTGTTGTACGAAAACCTTAAGACAGCAGTTGCAAAAGACAGTTCGCTAAAAGAAACAGCTAAGAAGGACTTAGAGTTTGCAAAGTATTTAGAAGAGGCTGATTTTAAGTCAATAGTTGAATAGTGGTAAAGATTTAGAACTAAAAAGAAATCCGGTATTTGTCTGTACCGGATTTTTTTTAGTTACTCTTCCCTTTACAAGGCTTAGCTTCCTTAACAAACCTCTCCTATAAGGGTAGTTTGAGTACAGTTATTTACTTTCACAAGGGTATACTCTCCAAACTTTAACTTGCCTTTGGGGAAAACAACTATTTTATTTTGGGATGTTCTTCCAAAATATTCACTTTCACTCTTTTTCGAGATACCTTCTATCAGTACCTCAAAAGTTTTACCGATATCCTTTCTATTACTTTTCATAGAGATACAACTTTGTAAGGCAATTATCTCTTTTAGTCTTTGGGATTTTATTTCCTCTATAATATCATCTTTATAATGTTTGTGAGCGTATGTTCCGGGGCGTTCAGAGTATTTAAACATGAAAGCAGTATCAAATTGCACCCACTCCATTAGAGATAGCGTCTCTTTATGCTCTGCCTCCGTTTCGGAGCAGAACCCACAAAATATATCAGTAGAGATACCGCATCCCGGGATTATTTTACGAATTGCTTCTACCCGTTTCATATACCATTCTCGGGTATACTTACGGTTCATCTTTTCCAGTATTCGCGAACTTCCCGACTGCACAGGCAGATGAATATGATTGCAGATATTAGAATGCCCTGCAATAGTATGCAGCAGTTTATTTGATAAGTCTTTTGGATGTGATGTAGTAAACCTTATTCTAATAGCGGGGTCAATTTTCGCTACCATACTTAGTAAATCAGGAAATCGCTCTACTTTTTTTTGTCTGCTAGGATACCACTTATAAGAGTTAACATTTTGCCCCAGCAGTGTAACTTCTTTATAACCACGCCTGATCAGGTCCTCTATTTCATTAATAATATCTTTGGGATTACGGCTACGCTCACGCCCGCGGGTGTAAGGAACAATACAATATGTGCAAAAATTATTACATCCTCTTGTTATAGAAACAAAGCCCGATATTTTTTTATCTCCAGGACGTTTTGGAATAATTGAGTCGTAAGTTTCATTACCGGCCAGCTTTATGTTAATTGCATCTTCTCCTCGCTGCGCTTTATCAATAAGGTAGGGCAGATCTCTATACGCATCCGGCCCGGCGACTAAGTCAACTAAGTTGCTATTCAACAGATCATTACCTATTCTTTCTGCCATACAACCAATAAGGCCTATAAGCAATTCTGGCCTCTCCTTTTTGTAACTTTTGAAGAGATTTAGCCTTCCCCAAACCCGCTGCTCTGCATTGTCCCTGACCGAACAAGTGTTGATTAATATTACTTCAGCATCCTTATGTGTGTCGGCTATTTCATATCCATAGTTGCCAAGTATGGCTGCAGCGACCTCACTGTCAGCAATGTTCATCTGGCAGCCATATGTCTCTATATATACTTGTTTAGGATTGGGGTTTTTAGTTGTATCTTTTTGATTTACAATAGGTTCTCCATTATATTGGTTTGGATTTTTATGGGGGGAAACATGGGAGGAAATTGGTTTTCCTTGTTTTTCCTTGATATTTAACTCCTTTGTATTCAAACTTTTATTCTTTTTAAAAGTTTCCGATGGGGGGAAACTCTAATTTATCTTTTTCATAATTTTTATCTTCCTCCCAACCTTGGGGGGAACCTTAAATTATTTTTCAAAATACATTCCAAAATTGATTCTTAAAATAATTCGAATACAAAGATAATCATAAAATGACAAAATGTCATGATGGGGGTGATATAAACGAAAAAACCACCATTTACATGGTGGCTAATTCTCTAATGGAAATTTGTTTAATTCAATGAAAAAACAAACGAGTGTTAAGTGTATAGTGATATACTACTTGAGTTGTGTGTGTAAGTATATATATCAAAAAGTTTAAAAAATGTATTTTGATAGAGATGTTATTAATTAACCCCTTAACCCCATATACCTTCCCATTCTTCATTTTGATAGATTGTAGTTCTACCAAAAGGTATTTGTTTGTGAATACAGGTTAAGATAGAATCTGAGGTATAATAGTTTCTATTCTTAAATCTGTTTGGTTTTATCCAGTTCTTTCTTTCGAATGATTTTAAGGTTTGATGAGTACTGTTTAACTTCAAAACTTATTGGACAAATTGATGCTTAAAGTTAAGAAATAGTTTTATAATTCAAATTCTCTTTTTTATGGTGATGATAATTCACTGTTGACTTGTTCGAAACTCGCAGAGTTTTCAATAAATCAAAAGTGCTACACTGCGATTTTCTGATTCCTTTTTCTTCTTTCATTTAGCGTTTTTATTTTAATGTTTTCACGATTGCCCAGTACCTGTTTTTGCCTTCCAAAATACACGTCGGCAGGTGTAACATTCTTGAGTGATTCATGATACCGGTGGTTGTTGTAATTATCTACAAACTCCTGTAGAACCGTCCTTAGTTCATCAGGAAAGTAGTAATTATCCAACTTTACCTGATTTTTCATGGTGCGGTGGTAACGCTCAATTTCCCCTTATGTTTGAGGGTGGTATGGGGCTCCACGTACATGTCCCATTTTGGTATCTTTTAAAAAGCTTTGAAACTCGTTTGATATGTAGCACGCTCCATTATCGGAGAGTAACCTGGGACAATCGCCTGCAGGTATTTTGGCCGTATGTAAAGCCTTTTGAATAACATGCTTGGCATCGGCCGACTCAATGCTTTGGCAAAGCTCCCAGGTGACGATATAACTTGAATAATCTCCATTACGGTAGCCAAATAATACCAGCCCCATCCAATGATTTTAAAGTAGGTGAAATCGGTTTGCCATTGCTGGTGCACACGCGTGGTCTTATCTTTAAACTCATCGGATGCAGCCATTAAAAGCCACGCAGGAGATGTGATTAGCACTTGCTCTTTGAGAATCCGATATACGCTGGATTCGCTGATAAACCACTTTTGATGGTCGGTGATGTGGTGGGCTAGTTCCCTAGGCGATAAGTCTGTACGTTACAAAGCGGTGTCTAAAACCAGTTCTCGTTCTTTGTTGGATATCTTGTCCCAGAACTTTTTGCGTTTTACCGGCTTGGGCTTGAGTGCATCATATCCTCCCTCAAGGAAGCGTTTGTACCACTCGTAAAAGGTACTTCGGCTGATGTCAAGTTCTTCAAGTGTGCGCTTAACTCCGAATTCCGAATCTTGAACAATACGGATAATTTCCATCTTTTCACTGGCGCTTCGTCTCATATATTTATAAGTTACACGGTTCCAGTTAAGCTTTTTTTAAGCATGCGTACTTCCAAACTCAACTCTGCTAAAAGCTGCTTTAGGTCGTGGTTCTCGTTCTTTAAACCGTTTACTTCGCCCGATGTAGCTTCCCGTTTAATGTCACCTGCAAGGCGTTTTTTGCCAGCTTCCATAAAATCTTTACTCCACTTGTAATAAAGGTTCGCGTTGATGCCTTCTTTTAGGCATAACTCGGCAATGCTATATTCGCCACGCATGCCCTCTAGTACAATCCTGATTTTTTCTTCAGCTGATTACTTCTTCCTCGTGTGTCTCTTAATCTCTTTTACCTTTTGTTCGGTAGTCTGTTTTTTTGCCTTCATCTTATTCGTTTTTATTGGTTATAATTTAAGAAATGTCTCTCTTAATTTTTAAACCAATTTGTCCGAATTAAGCTGAAGATTTACAGTTATGTCATTTCTTTTCTTACCTTTGAAATGTGATTTATGTAAAACTTTTTAGACTTAATAACTGGGTTAAAAATCTTTTTATTTTTTTACCCCTTTTTTTCTCTGGGGAATTTTTTAACCCTATAAAAATCACAAATACATTTTATGTTACTCTTGGTTTTTCATTGGTTACAAGTTTTATATACATCATCAATGATATTTTTGATATAGAATTTGACAAAATTCATCCAGAAAAAAGAAACAGACCAATTCCTTCAGGAAAAATTTCCGTAAAACAATCAATGATATTAGGGATTTGTCTTTTGTCAGTGGGGTTAATAAGTATTTGGAATGTTTCATTTGATAGTTTTTTACTTACTATATTATACATAATATTAAATTTTCTCTACTCTATAAAACTAAAACAAATACCCATTGTAGATTTTATAATTGTCGCTACTGGTTTTGTCATAAGAATTTTAATCGGAGGTGAAATTGGAAATGTAGAATTAACACAATGGATGATTGTAATGGTTTTCCTCCTTTCTCTTTTTATTGCCGTGACCAAAAGAAGAGATGATGTATACCAATATGAATTGAAAAAGAAAATAAACCGTAAAGTGGTTTCAGAATATACTGTAAATTACATGGATAAGTTAATAACTATAATATCCTCTGTTCTACTAGTTTCTTATTTGTTATTTATTACATCTGAAAGTGTAATTTCACGGTATCCTTCTAAATATTTAATTGTTTCTTTTTTGTTTGTTCTAGTAGGTGTATTTAGATACAATCAAATTACATATGTTAAAAACAAAAGTGGTTCTCCAATAAAAATCTTCTTTAAAGACAAATTTCTTCAAATAACCTTATTACTATGGGGATTAACTTTCTTCCTTATAATCTATTCATATAAATTATAGATTATGAATGAAATGAACAGTTGGGGAAATTATCCTAAACATAATTCAAAGTATAATGACTTTGATATTGATAATAAATCTAGTTTGTTTAGAGGAAAAACTATACCATATGGAAATGGAAGGTCTTATGGTGATTCATGTTTAAGTGAAAATATTATCGGATTTAAGAAGTGGAATCATTTCCTTTCTTTTAAAAAAAATTCAGGTTTATTAAAAATTCAATCTGGAGTTCTACTTAGTGAAATTATAGAAGTAATTATTCCCAATGGATGGTTTTTAAAAGTTAATCCTGGAACCAAATTAATTACTGTTGGTGGTGCAATTGCCTCTGATATTCATGGGAAAAACCATCATATTGAAGGTTGTTTTTCAGAGTGTGTCAACTGGTTCAATTTACTATTACCTTCAGGAAAAATTTTAAAATGTAGTAGAGAGGAAAATCAAGATTTGTTTTTTTCAACATGTGGAGGGATGGGACTTACTGGATTTATTTTGGAAATAGAATTACAACTTAAAAAAATTAACTCCATATACATCAATCAAAAAACCATTAAAACAAAAAATCTTAAAGAGACATTCGAGGTTTTTGAAACTATTAAAAATGAACCTTACTCTGTTGCTTGGATTGATTGTCTATCTAAGGGAGATAAAATAGGTAGAAGTTTAATTATGAGTGGGGATTTTGATGACGATGGAGATTTAAATTACTCCCCTAAAAAAAGATTAAATATTCCATTTAATTTTCCTTCATTTTCACTTAATACACTAACGGTTAAGATTTTCAATTTTTTATACTACAATAGAGTATTTAAGAAAATTTCATTTCAAAAAGTAGAATTTGATTCATTTTTCTTCCCTTTAGATTCAATTAGAAATTGGAATAGAATCTATGGAAAAAAAGGATTCACTCAATATCAGTTTATCTTACCTAAACAAGAAAGTTTTGAGGGTTTAAAATCTATTCTTAACGAGATTTCAAACTCTGGTAAAGGTTCGTTTCTTGCAGTATTAAAACTATACGGAAAGAAAAATAGGAATTACTTATCTTTTCCTCTTGAAGGGTATAGTTTAGCTCTCGATTTTAAAATTGAAAAGGGGTTATTTGAACTGTTAGATAGATTAGATGAAATTGTTTTAAAACATAAGGGGAGAATTTACCTTTCGAAAGATGTTAGAGTATCAAAAGAAGTTTTTGAAAAAGGATATCCACAAATTAACAAGTTTAGAGAAATTCGTAAAAAATATAGGTTAAACGAGGTTTTTTCCTCATTACAATCCAAAAGAGTTGGAATTTAAAAATAAGACAGTTTTAATATTAGGAGGTAATAGTGATGTTGGAAAGTCACTTGCAAAAGATTTTGGTAAACTTGGTTCAAATTTAATCTTAACATCAAGAAAAGAGGGACAACTAGATTCATTCAAATCTGATTTAGAGATAAGAAATGAAATTAATTGTGATATTGAGTTATTCGATGTTTTAGATTTTAAATCACATGATTCATTTTATAAGAAACTAAAAACAAAACCAGATATTGTTATAACCTGTATTGGATATCTTGACAAACAAGAGGATTCACAGATTGATTTTCAAGAATCTCTTATATCAATTCAGACTAATTTTACTGGTCTTGTAAGCATTCTTAATATTATTTCAAATGATTTTGAGGAAAGAGGTAAAGGAATAATAGTTGGAATGAGTTCAGTGGCAGGAGATAGAGGGAGAGGTTCTAATTACATATATGGAAGTTCTAAATCTGCTTTTTCCTCATTTTTAAGTGGATTAAGAAATCGATTAAATAAGTCAGGTGTAAAAGTAATTACAATCAAACCAGGATTTATTGAAACTAAAATGACAGGTCATTTAGACTTACCAAAGATGCTAACTACAAAACCTGATGATATTTCAAAAAGTATTATTAACTCAATCACAAAGAAGAAAAATGTAATTTATTCTAAGTGGTTCTGGGAGTTTATTATGTTGATAATTAAAGTGATTCCTGAAACTATTTTTAAAAAATTGACATTATGAAAAGAATAAAAAATATTTTAAGCGAAAAACTTTTTTTGATTGGACTTATCCTAATTAATATTTTATTATATCCCGTTGTTGATCCGGATTCAGGATTCTTATCACAACATAATAAATTACTAGACTATTCTAATAATAATATTGAATCAGAATTTTCCGAAAAATCTGAAATGTCTTTTGTTTTAGGTTCATCTTATTATGGTGATACAGAAAATTATATTAAAATGGCTATGGATGATTCAAGTTTTTCTCCTTACAAATACAGAGTACTTTATCCAGAAATAGTGGGTTTCATGTCAAACTTTTGGTTTGGTTCAAAAAATTATATACCCATTATTTACACATCAATATTTATAAACTACATTATTTGTCTTTTAATTTTAATGTTTACTTTTTCTTATTTTAACAACTATTCAGATTACCCCCTACTTATTTCCCTATGTATATTAACATCACCAGGGATTCTTAAAACTCTTCCAAATCTAATGATTGAAATTCCTTCAGTCTTTATAATGATTTTAATACTTATAAATTTGAAAAACACACGAACCCTCCCTCTTCTACTCATATTTGCAATGTTCATAAAAGAAGTTTTTGTGTTGTTGTCAATACCTCTATTTTTTACGTTTATTAAGAATCGTTCTTCATTTTATTTTTTATGTTCATTAATTCCACCAGTAATTTTTATACTTTTTAGAGTTTGGTTCAAAGATGACCCCTTATCAGTAAATTATGGATGGAAATTAAGTGAAGGGGAATTTAATCTTCATTACATAAATGGTAAATTCGGTAGTTTACGTAGTACTATTGTTACCATACTTAGAATTTTATTTATTTTATCTCCGTTCTACTTACTTTTTTCAAAAAAACATTACATAAATGGTAGGTTTTTTAAACAAAATCTTCCATGGATTTTCTTTATAGTATTTGTTATTATCTCTGGATTATTTCTGTCTAGTAGATTAATAAGACCTTGGGTTATTATAACTCCTGTCATTTTTTATTTAACATACACTTACAATGAAGAAAAATCTGATTTATTTAATTGATTTTGATGGAACAATTACAAATGGGGATTCATTAATTAAATTCTCTTTTTTTTCATTAGGAATATTTCAATTTTTAAAATTTTGGTTATCCGTTTTATTTCTATTCCCTTTTTATTCGAGGAGTGATTTAAAAGAAATGTTTTATTTAAATTTTAATGAATTCAAGTTAGATGATTTTAACCTTTTGAGTTTAGATTTTTTTAATCTAAAACTTAAAAAATCAATCAAAGAATCATTTAAAGATTTTAACAAAAAAATAAATAAAGATTCTAAGACAGTAATTGTTTCAGCTAGTATCTCCAATTATCTAAAACCATGGTGTGATGAAATGGGTTTTGATTTAATTTCAACAGAGTTAGAAACTATAGATGGAAAATTAACAGGGAGGTTTTCAACTCCTAATTGTAATGGAAAAGAAAAGGTTAGAAGAATTAAAGAAAAATATAATCTAAAAGAATTTGATGAGATTCATGTTTTTGGAAATTCAAAAGGAGATTTTCCAATGTTAGAATTAGGAACACATAAATACTATAAGTTCTTTAAATAAACTTCTCCAAATCATACCCCACAAAATTCCTACCTAACTTATCACAGACTCTTCCTGTTGTTCCACTCCCCATAAAAGGGTCCAATATCAATTCAAACTCTTTAGAAGTTTGAAGAATGGGTAGAGTGATAATTTCCTCAGGGAAAGGAGCTGGGTGTTCTCCTTCAATATCCAACTTTTGATTTGCTACCGATGTTCTTACGATATCCTCATTCCAATAATCTCCCATATTCTTTCCTTTGATGTTAGGTAGATAGGGTGATATGGAGTTTGAGTATTCTCCCTTTACAATTCTGTGTCGAGGTGGTAGTGAGGGTTTTTCTTTACCCTATCATTTTCCTATGGGTGAAAATTTTTGTTCCGGTATTTTTTGATGAGGAATGGATTAGTGTAGAAAATCCATATGGGGAATCTGCTACCTCGATATAGTAAAACCTCCGATTCAGGTTTTCAGAAATTCAAACCCCTGAGTTCCGAGAAACATAGGGGTATTCTCCACCAATACTAATATACGAAAAAACCCTGAAAACACCAATAAAATCAAGGGTTTTTACAGAGATGGTGGTAGATTTTTTCCTATTAAAGATGTGTAGTTGAGAATAGGATTTAAAAAATAGGATTTTTACTCAAAATAGTTGGATAATTGGTTGTTTTTTCCTAAATTAGACATATAATGTTTAACACATCAAAAATAGGAACAATATGAAGGTGTTTTACTCTCGTGTTTCAACAATAGAACAAAACGAATCAAGACAAATTCAAAATCTTGAAGGATTTGATGAAATCCTAATAGATAAAGAATCAGGACTTACACCGCTGTTTGAAAGAAAGAACGGAGGAAAACTAAGAAAGTGGATTGATGAAGGTGTTTTAACTCATTTAGAGGTTCACTCAATTGACCGATTGGGTCGTGATACTTTATCTGTTCTTCAGGTATGGAAAGAACTAACTGAAAGGGGAATCCGAGTTGTTTGTAGAAATCCCAACTTCCAAAATCTTAATGATAATGGTGAAAAAGATTACTTCTCTGAACTACTCTTGAACATATTATCGACCATGTCATCTTTTGAGAAATCACTTATATCTCAAAGACAAATGGAAGGAATCCGAGTGGCACAGATGATGGGTAAATACAAAAACAGAAAGAAGAGAGGTAAGGAAACTACAATGAAGTTCCTTCAAAAACATTCTAAGGCAATCGAATATCTTGAAATGGGATTAAAAGGAAGTGAGGTTGGAAGATTATGTGATTTGAATAAGAATACAATTACCAAGATTAAAAAATATATAAAACCAAATCTTCAATTAGTTTAGTGATTACCTGATTACCGTAATCAAATAAAATGAATAAAAAAGAAAAGAAACATAGGAAACTCCTTTCAATTGAGATAATGGAAAAACAGAAGGTTGAGGAGTGGGAGAGAGATGATGTATATAAAGATATATCTTTATACGAATGGGTAGAATTAAAGGTGAAATGAGAGTTTCACCTTTCTTTTTATAAGACACTGTTTCACAAAGTGTTAAAACTAAAAAAATACCGAGGGTTTGGCTATTTATAGCTGGACCCTTTTTTCAAATATAACTAAGAACTGATTCAAGACAATGCCCCAGTTTCTGATTGGCATTGACCATTTTTTAGTTGCTTCTCTGGTTGCCAAAAATACAGATTTCATTACAGCCTGGTCTGACGGGAATGAAAGTTTGTTTTTTGTGTATTTTCTGATTTTTCCGTTGAGATTCTCAATCAGGTTGGTTGTATAAATTATCTTTCTGATTTCCAGCGGAAACTCAAAGAATACTGTTAGATCTTCCCAGTTGTCTCGCCAGCTTTTAATTGCGTAAGAGTATTTATCCTCCCAAGCTGCTGCAAAATCTTCTAAAGCTGCTTTTGCAGCCTCTTTTGTAGGGGCATTATAGATTTGCTTCATATCTTTTGTAAATGCCTTTTTATCTTTCCAAACCACGTATCTGCTTGCGTTACGGATTTGATGAACAACACATATTTGTGTTTTAGATTCAGGGAAAACAGTTCGGATAGTATCTGTAAAACCATTCAAGTTATCTGTTGCCGTAATCAGAATATCGTTAACTCCACGGGCTTTCATATCGGTAAGTACGTTCATCCAAAAGGCAGCGGACTCACTCTTGCCCAACCATAAGCCAAGAACCTCTTTTTTCCCATCTCTGCGAAGTCCTACGGCAATGTAAACGGTTTTGTTGACGACCTTAGAGTTCTCCCGCACTTTAAATACAATGCCATCCATCCAAACAATTAGGTATACAATTTCCAGAGGTCGGTTCTGCCACGCTACAATGTCGTTGGTGACTGAATCGGTAATCCTTGATATGGTGGATGTAGAAACTTCAAAACCGTATAGCTCCCGAATTTGCTCTTCAATATCGCTATTACTCATTCCTTTAGCATAAAACGAAACAATGATATTCTCTAAGCCATCGACCATGTTCCCTCCTTTGGGTACAATCATCGGATTAAACGAAGCATCACGGTCTCGGGGAACCTGAATGTTGGATTCTCCCAGAGTGGTTCGGACTCTCTTCTCTGAATAGCCATTGCGGGCATTCTGATTATCCGATTTTTGATTCTTATCATAGCCTAAATGACCATCGAGTTCTCCTTCAAGCATCTTTTCAATGCCTCGTTTTTGGAGCTCTTGTAAAAAACCATTGAGCTCTTCCCCTGAATTAAACTGTTCAAGGAAATCATCATTTAATAAATCTTCTTTTTTCATTACTGTCTAAAGTTTTAAAATTAAACAAAAAAATGCCGAGGGTTGCAACCCTCGGCATTTTCTATTTACACAGTTTATGAGATAGTGCTGTATTTTTTTAGTTTACACACTTTGTGAAACAGTGTCTTTTTATACTTTATTCTTTCTAAGAATATTTCTTAAATCTCTATGTTGAAGAGTTTCCTTCATCATTTCTGTATTGATTCTACGATAGTAATTCATCGCTGTTTGATAAGAATGTCCGGTAATTTCTATCACATCTTCGATTCTTACATCTTGTAAAAACATATAACTCACAAAATAAGAACGAAGGTGGTGAGTTGATGTAATTCCTCTTTCTTTCCAATTGTATTCTCCTTCAGCCAATCTTTCTTTAAAAAGATTTAAATAATAATTGTTCGAATATCCCTTATCAGGTTTCTCGTTCATATTTGGTGAAGGGAATGTTTTTACATGGTCTTTAGGGTGAAATAATTCAAATATCACATCCATAATATTCGTTTCCCATACTGGGTATGGTAAAGGATTTTCTCCTTCTTCAAGAACTAATGTGTGTTTTTCATGATACTTAAATGGTATTCCTTTGGGAGGTTCAGACCATGAGTATATTCCATCTACGATAGGAATGGTTCTATCCTTTTTCTTAGAGTTTACAATCTCCAAATAATAATAATCTAACTCCCCTTCTTTACCTTCAACTCTTCTGAAATATGAAGATACTTGTGTTTTAATTCTATGTTTTTCCCAACCTTCTCTATTTCGATACGCTTGTAATATTTCTGTAATTCGAGTTCCATACATCAACTGAAGAAATGAAACAAAAAACACCACATCACCCATTACGATGAGTTCCTTTGGTTGGTTTTTATGTTTCCTACCACTTAGAGTACCATCTTTTAATTTTTCATTGTAGGATAATCTTTCTTCTCGTATTCTCTCTCTATCTCCCTCGTATTTACAATATAGATTCCAAACCTCTCTAATGTATATTTGACAATCTTTCACAGATTGTTTGTAATTGGATGGTGAGAAATCATCGTAGATTTTTTGTTGTTTAGAATTATGAGTTCCAAATCCTTCATCCAAGAGGAAGTTCTGATACTCAGGTGTGATTGTGTGTTCTTTAATTAAACCCCTACCGTTTTCACTTTTGGGTTTGGTTAACCAGTTTAAAAACATTCTAACCGATTGGAGGTGAAGTTTTATGGTAGCTCTTGTAAGTTGTTTATCACCTACTATACTTCCATCTCTTGTTTTTTTGTTTCTGTTTTTTAATGAGTAGAAGTATTCTTTGAATTTTTCTCTGAAATCTTCACCCTTTGAAACATCAATAGTTTTAATCTTTTTCTCTTCACAGAAAGATTTAAATTCACCGAGAACCCTTAATCTTCTTTTCATTGTAGAAAAGTTCTTCAGATTATTACCTAAACCGTTATAAGTGACAGCCTGATATTTCTTCTTTCCTTTTCCCTTTTCAACGAACTCAATTCCACCATCCTTGATACAAACCGCTAAATACTCATCGATGTATTTAGATAGGTTTGGTTCGATTACATTCTTATTGGAAAACTGATGATTTATTTTTTGAAGAAAAACCTTTGTAGCGTGTTGGAAAGAACTCTCCCCATCCTTTATTTGAACATCACAACTACATAGGTATTTTTTTCTCGGTTTTATTTTCGTGGAGGAGAAGTTGTAATTCCAAGAATACTTTCCATTCGAGGTATTTTTTTTAATGAAAAACTTACCCTTGTAATCTTCCCCTATTATCTCATCAGCAAACTGAAAGAAACTATTTTCAGTCTCTAAACTCCAACCATAGGAGTTCATTATTTTGATTTTATCTGGGGAAATATCTCGTTCCATTTTTGATTAAAATTCCGAATAATCAAAGATATGAAAAAAATTGATATGGGGGGGGGAAGGTGGGAGGAAAAGTATATAAATGTATTATAACTAACTGATAATCAATCTATAGTATACAATCATAACTTT